>PVLC010017440.1:7500-20000 GCA_004027655.1 Graphiurus murinus
ATTTTAAGCTTTTATTTTTTCTTAGTGAAAAACAAATTCACTTATATTCCAGTGCATATTGTAACCAATTTCCCTCATACCCTAAAAATGGCATTAAAAGTCCCACATATAATAATATACATATAATATTTTTTATGTGTTAAAAAACTGTCATATACCCAACAGACTCCCAATCCATTGGGTAATTCCTTAATTAGGGAGATTTTTGAAACATGTATTATGTACACAACAGACCGGAACGTCTCCTTTGCAGCATTTTCTAGTCTATCGGGTGATTACATCATTAAGTCACACACGCTACGTAGAAAAATCCTTATGAAAATTCATGAAAAAAAAATGTACAGCACATCATTAGCATGCAGCAGACGTGTATGCTTTTGAAATTTTCTCTGTTAAAAAAAAAAAAAAACTACATGAAGTAATTAGTCCAGGTCATGAAAACATGAGAAAGGTATCCAACACTGGTGAAAACGAAAATTACAAAAAATTGCATCTCTCATGGCTCAGCTGAGAGTAATTTGTTTTATTGGAAAATGGATTCTTAAACAGTGTTCATCTGAATTGTAGTAGAGTGTTGCTTTATTGATTTGATATTTCCAATACACACATAACTTCCTCCTACCTCTCTTTTGGATATACTTAAGTTTGACAAACCAATGGCTTGAAAGAGTGCAAGTGACCAGGGGTAAAACCATTAATTATTCAAACCCTTACACTACTGTAATGCTTGTATACTTTTGTTATCATTTTATGAAATGAAGAATTTAAGGGACTGCATGAGTATGTCTTTTTTTAGTAAGTCAAAACTCTGTTAAACTAATGTGAATATATGTAAATTGTTGTTATAAATCCCAGCATTGAAAAGATTACATAATTACAACATTGAGCACTAGGCAAAACCTATAGCACAATATATTTGAAGACCATAACAAAAGAAGCACAAGTTTTATAAAAAGGAGCTATTAAATTGATTTATGATCTTTGTTTTTGTAAATGAGATACCTTTCCCACTAAAAAATCCCAACAACAACAACAACAAAAATAAAGAAAACCTCAGTAAGCAGAGAACAATGAACATATGCAAGACAGTAAGGATCACAGTAATTCACTCCCTGAATGCTCCAAATCTTCATGGCTTAAAAAGCATCCCAATTTTCTCTAAAGGTAGTGGCATTTATTCACTGGGCCATAGCTAATTTTACATGGGATGCAAAAATGTTAGTTTAAGTTTAATTTACCATCCTATTTAAATATTTCCAATGTAGCTCTCAAACTGCAGAGCTATCCCTCTGTCTATTTTAATTTTAAAGTAAGTTAGCAAAGGCTTCCTTCTTAATCCCCAGAGACTACCTACATAGTGACACAAACGCACAAATTTATGACAGCAACATAAATGCTCTTCTGAAGTAATGTGCAACATTAAGTGAAAATCGTTTCCTGGGAAGATATTATAGGTATCTATATTTTATTTGCCATCTTAAACATATCTGGGTCTTTATGGCCTTATTTTAAAAATGTATTTCCTTTTTATATTTCCTGGTGCAAATGGACTGCATAAATAAGCAATGTGCTATGAGGCTTCAGACCAGCCGATAAAACCTTTCAATTTTCATGCCAGCTTCTTCTTTTGTAATTCAAATCCGCCTGGAAACTGGCAGCTCTGAAAACTGAAACAAGCACTGCCACAAATACCTTGTAATGCTATCGACCTTGTCTGCCCATGCAGTGAGAAAGGGGGATGCGTATGTGTCTGCAGCCATCCAGATAACACAACTCATTTTTTTGGGGGGGGGGGGAGGTTAGGGATAACAGAAGCCAGCCCCAGACTGTGCACCAAAAGCAGTCATTACCAGGCGAGCTGGAGAATAAGTCTCTTCAAAATACACAGTGCATTTAAAAACCATATATGAGGCTGAGCCACTGCTGTCATTACCAATTTTAATTTAGCTCCTTCAGTTTGCCAGCCAGATAAACTCTTTAGTGCTGTTTTTTAATCTATTTGCCACATTTTATGTTTAAGATTATAGTAATATGGACAGGAGAAGGAATCACTTTTAGGGGAAATAAAGAAATAGATCCGCTTATCGGCGCCCATCAGAAAGTTCATTAATCAACCAGGCTTTGTGCCCTCTAAATTGAAAGGTTAAATAATCCTCTCAGGAATATTTCTCGGCCCCTCCGCCAATTGTCCGGAGAGAAGCTGCCATTCATAGCACGCGGGATCAGTGACAGGGTATCTTACCACTGTTTGGACCCCAAACAATGATGGACAAATGGCCTGGTTTACAAAGAAACCTTTTAGTACACAAATGGAAAAGGACCACAAGCTTTGATGCACGGTGGAGGGATGAGGAGGGTATGGAGACAGCATATAGGGGGAAAGGACAGAAAAGAACACATACATGTGTGAATCTATGGATATTTTATCTGAAGATTTATTGGGTTGAACTATAAAGCACAGAAACCACATTAATACATAACTTTCAATTATACGAAATGCTTAACATATTCAAATTTGCTTATATATTCTGCAGGCAACTGTATCTAAATTTCCACTGAAAAATTATAGAATCATAGCTCTATTTATTAGCTAATACATAGGAGATCCAAATAAACCCCAAGATTTTCATTTTGACCATAACTCTACATAGTTTACAACACATGGCAGCCCCCTTCCGCCAAACCCTGCTTATTCTATTGAAATACTCATAAACATCAGTTACAAACGTAGGGAATTCCATAACTGCAAGGACCTGGTTTCAAGTGTGTGTGGGTGGGAGTACTCCTCTTTTGCTTTTACAATACATTTCATCTTAGCCCTTGTTTATCTTAAAATAAGGAACAAGCATGGGATTGGAATAGTACTTGGTTTTGTGTTGCCTTTTTGCCGGACCTATATGAGAATATAGATGAGAGTTTGCAGAACGGACCCAGCTCTTACACCAGGACGTTTTGCTAAGAAATGTGACTGGTTTCTGGCATCAGTCATGTGAAGACATGAAGCAGTTTTATCTGAAGTGTAAAAAACTGGTATTTTGTTTCTTCCCTTTTCTGATTAATGCAAGCCCTATACCCCAGCAGATAGTACCATAATTGGCATGTGTGTGAATTATTTGATTTCATATTATTCTCATTATTTATAAAAGAAGCCAAGATTTGTATAATTTAATTTGATTAGGATAGATGACTACATTCAGATGACACTGAAATTATCACTTTAAAATTATGCATTTATTAGATTAATATATATTTTTTCAAAGTGGCATCATTGCTTTTTTATCTTTTTGGCCCTAGGGATTGAACCCAGGAGCTTGTACATGTTACATGTATATTACATTTTTATAGCACAATTCACTATAGGCAAATTATAGAACCAACCTAGGTGTCCGTCAACACATAAAGAAAATGTGGTATATATATGTGGTATATACACACAACAGTGTTTTACTCAGCCATAAAGAACAAAATTATGTCATTTTTAGGAAAACGAATGGAACTTGAGAACATTATGCTAAGTGAGATCATTCAGCTCAGAAAGTCAAAGGTCAGATGTCTTTGCTTATATTTGGAAGCCAGAAAGAAAACAGGAAAGAAAAGGGACTTTAAATTTGATAATGTTTTATATAATCATTTTAATTAGGAAAGGAAGTAGCCTAAGTATTTTTTGTGATCGAATCTTAAGTGTTTTTCTTAAGAGAAGATGCTGCTTGTAAGGATTTAATTTCATTAACCATAGGAAGGACACATTGTTAGGAGACTGAGAGTAAGAGGTCACCATGAATCTCTGTGTCTTAGGCAAAAGACATTAAATTATTCTGAACTGGGATATCAGTCCAGAGGCCATCTCTACAGGTGTGAGGTGCTTACAGGTTTGCTGTAGTAGAGCTTACATAGTATTTAAAACATTCTAAACTGGGTGTGGCAGCAGGCTTGTAATCCTAGTATTTGAGAGGTTGAACCCATGGGCATTCTACCTCTCAGGTTACCCCCCGAGCCCTTTTTAATTTTTTTAAATTTTGAAACAGGGTCTTCTCACTAAGTTGCTAAGGTTGGCCTTGAACCCGTGATACTCCTGTCTCAGTCTCGCTACTACCAAGATTATAGGTGCATGCCACCATGCCTGGCCGGTTAAATGATTTTTGAAAAAAAAAAGAATATACATATGAATTCTTTTTACTAAAAAATATATACATATGAATTCTTTTTACTAAGCTAATATAGATTTACAAACATTCACTTTAAATAATTCTTATTTTTGAAATGTGACCCACTCATGTGAAATGTGACCCATACTTTGAAATGTGTTGAAATGTGACCACCAACTAAGGTGAAGGTATAATTGAATTCCAAAGATATTTTAAAAAACTAAACATGCAGCATTTTTCTTCATATATTATTTTTGACATTACTTAAAAACCAGAATTGTAGGCAGGCATGGTGGCCCACAATTGTAATCCCAGTATTTGGGAGGCTGAGATAAGAGGATCACAGGTTCACAGCCAGCCTCAGCTACTTAGTGAGGCCCTCTGTAACTTAGTGAGACCTTGTTTCAAAATAAAGAATAAAAATAGGGCTGGGGGTGTAGCTCTGAGGTAGAATGCCCTTGGGGTTCAATCACCAATACTGCAACTCCTCCAACCCTAAAATGACAACAACAAAAACAAATAAACAAACAAACAAAAAACAGAATTGTTGGTCTGAGTATCATTGCATCAACTTCAAAATAGCTGGAAGAAAATATTTATAAATGTACAAATCCACATGTAACTCCCAAGACTTTCTGATATAAAATGACTGATGAATTCCAAGTCCATAATCTTAGTAAACTGAACAATAATTCATTTGCTATTAGTCACTGAATAGACAGTGCTTTTAAAATCTTTAACTTAATTCAACTTACTAAAGTTTTATACTGTAACAGAAAAATATAACATGAGTTCAGAGAGATTGTTAATGGCAAGAAGCCAGAGGTCTTTTTTTTTTTTTGCGGTACTGGGGATTGAACTCAGGGGTATTCTATCTCCGAGCTATACCCCCAACCCTATTTTTTATTCTTTATTTTGAAACCGAGTCTCACTAAGTTGCGGAGTGCCTCACTAGGTAGCTGAGGCTGGCTGCGAACCCGGATCATCCGGTCTCAGCCTCCCGAATGCTGGGATTACAAGTGTGCGCCACCACGCCCGGCACCAGGAGTCTTTTCAGGAGTCTCTTTTTGCAGATTATTCAAATGATATACCCAAACCCTTAAAGTTTATGGTTGATCATATATACATACACACACACACACACACACACACACACACACACACACACACACACACATATATATTTTTTTTGTGGTACTGGGAATGGAACCCAGGGGCATTCTACTGCCAAGCTACATCCCCAGCCCTAATTTTTTTAATTCTTTATTTTGAAACAGGGTCTCACTAAGTTGTGGAGGGCCTCACTAAGTAGCTGAAGCTGGCTGTGAACCCGGATCCTCCTCTCTCAGCCTCCCAAGTACTGGGATTACAAGCGTGTGCCACCACGCCTGGCTGGTTGATCATAACTGAGTAATTTTTTTCCTAAATACTTAAGACCTGTTAGAAATTACTGCAATCTACCATGTCACTCACATGCATGACTTCTAAAAGGAATATATAATAAAAATATCACTGGTCTAGTTTTCCTTATTTACATTTATTGTTACACTGAAATATCCAGAAAAGAGTATGAAAAACCCAAACACCTGGAATATATTTCTTCAAGGAATGAAACAAATCACCTGTTTAACATATACATGAAAAATAATTCCTCAAATATGCTAAAATTATTCTATTTTATACCTCATACTCATGTGTATGTAAGATGACAAAAAAGGCATCATTCAAACACCTCAGATTTAAAAACTATAATTTGTTATTCATTTTTGCATAACAGGCACTCTTTCAAAGTGCAGAGCTGCAAGTAAAAAAATGTGGGTTTTTTTGGGGGGATTATATGAATAATGTATGTCTTTTTGAGAAAAAAGGAAATAATTTAAAAGTATACTATATATACATATATATAAATGATAAGCATTTAGAAATGGAATTACCACATTTAATTATCAAAAAGAAATTGCCTTGCAATGACTAAACATAATTCCTTTTAAAGTAAAAGTGAACACATCTGGGGAAGAGAGAAAAGGGTAATAAAAAGTCTGAATGTAATTTTCTATCTTTCCATTATCTTTAAGAAAAATATTAACACCTAAGAAAATGAATAACCACAAGAGTTTCTTTAAATTTTAAAAACAGAAGTAAAAGTCAAAACTCAAATGATAAAAATTCCTAAATTTACTGGCCTTTTCCCCCAGCCTCTATGGGATAAAAAAGCATAGGGACTTTTTCTGTCAAATGAAGAAAGTTACTGTTCATAGTAGAACTCCAGATTCAATTAATTTATTATTAGGTACACTGTACTAAGAAATGAACAAAAACCATTAATGACAAGTGATTAGGTCATTAAAGATATTTACAAGATGGCAAAAGCACAGCTGCTTCTATGCCAAAACATTTTAATAAGTTTTCTAGATTATGTAAATGTTGCATACTTTTCATTGCTTCATTATCTGATACACTTAAATCTATATTAGGATTATTGTAATAAAGCACTTGATATTTAAATATATCAACACAAGAAAAACTACTCAAAATGTACCATATTGATTTCTCATTTAAACCAAATTAATTTTTGCATTAAAATATTGAAAATCAAATCAGTTGAGAATTTTCTATGAAGGAGCAGACACCTCAGCATATCTTTGAAAAGAAAAATGCTAGGTAGCATTTGTCCATGTGCTTCAATAAACATAAGAAAGTTACATCCAAATCTAAATCATTTTTATTCCATCTCCATTCAAAAATAAGTATGTACACACATGATTTGTTAATGTCTGAGGAAACATGAGAGGTAAAATAACATATGCATTTATAATTCACAGCATTCATGTTTTTCACTTTCCTTTACAGGAGCTTTAGGAAATTGCTTTTTGATGATTTGGTAAATTGTATTTATTTTTAAATGAATCTCATTTATTGAGATTGATAATTCCAGGTTTCATTTGCTTTGAAATTGCATTTTTCAATTGCTTCCAATGATAAGTTCTGGCAAAATGTGGTTCAACATGCCAGTGAAATAAAGATTTAAAAAAAAAAAATCAGTTGACTTTCTCTGTAAATGTAGTAATTATCTTTTCTACTAAACTCAATACATGGTTAGACTGAAGTAAAAAACTGCTAGCACAATTTAGACACTAAATTCATTAATAACAAGGTAAATATTTACAATAATCACAAAACTGGTTACATAAATTTTTCATTTGAAAAATCTTTAAAAATTTTGGTCACTGTCCAAATGTATTTCTTATTTCTGTTATCATGGATATAGGATAAGCAAGTAAGTCATCAATGCTTATTAAAAAATTTCCTCTTTAGGGTGGAAGTATAGCTAAGTGGAAGAGTGCACGCTTAGCATGCATAAAGCCCTGGGTTCAATTCCCTTGCATAAAAACCAAAACCAAAATCAAAACCACCCCAAAAGCCAAAAACCAAAAAACAAAAGCTTGTTATTCAGATACCAAATAACTTGAAAGATAAAGCAAACTGATTCATTTATTGTACAGTACTGGCCCCAAAGTAGTATAAGAGTCTTGTACCTTCTGAATCACCAGAGCACACACCCACATTCACCTCAGTAGTATTTTAGTATTAAGAGCATTTTTTTTTTTTTTTTTGCGGTACTGGGGGTTGAACTCAGGGGCATTCTACCTCCAAACTATACCCCCAGCCCTATTTTTAATTTTTTATTTTGAAACAGGGTCTCACCAAGTTGCGGAGTGCCTCACTAGGTAGCTGAGGCCGAACGTGAACCTGGATCCTCTGGTCTCAGCCTCCCGAATGCTGGGATTACAAGCGCGTGCCACCACGCCTGGCTTATTAAGAGCATTTTTAATAAAAATAAAATATCTGAAAAATTGACAAAGATAAAATGTCTCAACAGCAAATCCTGATCAATAAAAATGTTGAGACAACAGTATCAGAAATATATAAAGAAAAAAACCCCTATAATTTACACAAGAGTATTCCCAGTTCTTGAAGTTGGCAAAGTAAATTGAATTATCAAAATAAGAGTTTCCAAAAGGAACTTACAAAGTGTTTATGATAACCTCTACATCAGGGCTCAAAAAATGGTACAAAGAAAAAGTTGTTTTGAAAACCTCCAAAATAGAGTAAGAACTGGATCTCACTTTATTCTGGAGTTAACATTTTAAGAATTAGTTTCTAACCAGTAACCAGTTCTATTAAACACACAGATGACACATACATGCCCACATAAACACATGGAAAAAGACCTCTGAATGTTATAAACTGTGTGGCTAGGACTTTTGTGTGTTTTGCAGATCTATTTATGTAGCCAAGGAGCTCTCAGAAAGATATTTAGGCTTTCCAACACATACCCAATCAAAACAGAGAAGTATATTTTTTTCCATGAAAAGAAAAGATTCTAGCTTTAGGCTAACTCTTTGAAACTATTTATTTCCTATTTTAAGTTATTTAAAAGGAAAACACTTCATTTCAACATTAGGCAGTTAGAAAATTGTTAGGTACCCTATTTCACATCACAATCCTAGGATAAAGATTTTTGTATAACTACAGCCTCAGAATCTGAATCTACTTTTGTATTCCGTCCTTCTGGATTATAAAACATAGTTCTAAAGTTAAATTCTAATCTGTTGACATTTAGGGGTACCCACTTTTGTATGGCCCACAATTCTTTAGAAGATAAAAATTCTTAGTGTAAAACTCATAATGTGACAATATTTTCACACTACGAGAGCTCAGTATAATACATGTCTAAATTAATGTTTCCAGGTAAGGAGAGAATAAACTCTGCCATTTTACCGGTTCAGGTAAGACTACAATTGATTACTAGTAAACTATGGGCCAGAAAGGAAGGCAAGGAAACTCATTTCTCTACTCTTTCCCATTTCCCTGACAACATTTTTAAATTTTGAAATGTGAATTCTAAGCATTCCAAACTTTATGTATAAAGAAATATTTAAAACTCAATTCTTCTAAAAAAATTTACATTTGCTTCTTCCCTAAACCTTTAGTTAAAATAAAAGGTAGTAGGGTTGTAATACATTTTAACAATGTGGAGAAAAAAATCCAAGCCCAAAATTAAACATAAACGTATACACTGTCCTTTTTGGTTCTTAATACATAAAAGCCTCCAAATAGCAAATTCCTGGTTACTTTTTAAAGTAAATAGATTAAAAACAAGATTAACAAAATGTCCAATCCATGTCAAATTACAGTGCCTACTAGTTAAAAAATCTGTTGGTTGTAAAACTCTGTTGGTGGTCATATTGGCCTAGGATTTTTAATATAAATGAGACTGGAAATGACAAGGGATGGGGTAAGGGACTTTCCTTTTTAAATAAAGAGGGAATTTTTTAAAAAATCTAGAATGTGTTATTTGAAAATAAAAAAATAAAGTCAGGCTTTATAAAAAACCTGAAATTAAAGTACAAGAATAGGGCTATACTATTAAAAATTTTAAAAACTTTCTAAACACTTTTTAGAGGAAGTAAAAACATTAACTATTTGAGGAACTTATATAACTGTTAAATAAAAATAATTCCTTTTTCTATGTAGGTCTCTAAATCAATAATCTAAACACACTAAATTATATATAATATGATTGATACCAAAATATATAAAGAAAAAAGACACAGCCATATAATTGTTATGGTGTGTGTGTGTATACATATGTAGTATTTCTTAAGTTTTACTGGTATCGATCCTTTAGAATGATAGTTTTAGTACTTACTTTAAAAAGTCATTTTATTCAGATACAAGTGGTTAAAGCGATTTCATTTTCTCTCTCACAAAAATTGTTGGAAATAGTGAGAACTTCTATAACTTTCTCCTTATTTCAGAATATGTTTTAAGGAATTTTTGGGTTGGAACATTTCACAAAAACCTAGTAATCAACTTCAGCATTTTATGTGTTTGAAAAGTAATACTGTTTAACCTGTAGGCTTTTTTTTTTTGAAAGTGATTCTTGGAAAGATTTTAATTTACAGTTGCTAAAATTGAAAGTGTTCTGTAAGCCGGGCGTGGTGGTGCACGCTTGTAATCCCAGCATTCGGGAGGCTGAAACCAGAGGATCCGGGTTCGGGGCCAGCCTCAGCTACCTAGTGAGGCACTCCACAACTTAGTGAGACCCTGTTTCAAAATAAAGAATAAAAAATAGGGCTGGGGGTATAGCTTGGAGGTAGAATGCCCCTGAGTTCAATCCCTAGTACCACAAAAAAAAAAAAAAAAAAAAAAAAAAAAAAAAGAAGAAAGTGTTCTGTAAGCAACCTTCTAGTCTTACTGGTTGAGAGGGAGATAAAAGCAATTGAAAGGCTCTCAAATGTAAGCATTTCCAAACTGTATAGATTAATCAATTTCTCCCCTTTCCCCCCAAAAAAGCACAGTTCATTTAGGGTAAGAATTAGAAACATTTTGGTCTTTAGAAAAATAAATCAATCCATGATCAGGTGTAGATTTTTCCAGAGTTTTAAGCAGTCTATTTTAAATGAATATACATTATTCAACTGCTAACTAGGTTAGCAATTCTAACCTAATTCACTACTTGGTCATTATTCTGATTGATGCCAAATTCATGTGTGAGAGCTACTATGAGTCAATAGATGGCAGTCCATCGCCTAGTAAAGAGCTGAAGATGAGTAAAATCAGCATGGGTCTTGCTTTTACTCAAGACTGAATACTGCTCAATTGTATATATTTGGCTATTGTCCATATGCTGATAAAATAATTTAAATAATTATTTAACTATTTTAATTTAGATGGACTCATAAATATGCATATGTGTTGATAAGTGTTACTATACATGTGTTATACCTGCATAGTAAACTCATTATTAATTAAAAATTGACAATTATGAATTATGATGGTTAATTTAATATTATTTTGAAAAATTAAATAGGATTCCAGATTGAGACAAATGGAGCTTTCAAGCTGAAATTGTTATATCTACAGAAAGAATATATTATATTCCACAAAATACAAATTAATTTTGTTTTCATTTATTTTTACCTCACTTATTCTTTTTATAATGTTTCTGAAAAGCTATTAAACAGATCTTCAAATATTTGTTATACCAGAAACTAATTTTTCCTGTTCAATGATAGTTATATAAAAGAACATTAAGTGTAAATAATGAAAAGAACTGCTTAAAAATAGCACTTCCCACACTTCAAGTTTTTAAAATTGAAATTCTCTAAAGTAAAAGCTAAAAGAAATGCAATGTCAAATTTACTAGGGTATTACTTAATAAAAATGATGAAAAATATTGCTATATAGTTACAAAGATTTGCTCTGTGATCTTGAAAAGTACAAGATATGATCGGATTCTAATCAAGTTTAGGCTGTAAGGACTTCACCATATTATGTTAGGATAAAAAATTACTACATGAGCACAAATATATTGTAATCAGATGAATTACATCTGTAACATGTAATACATGGGTATGTATATATCTTCTAGTATAACATTGCCAATTTTAACCCCCTGTTTGAGACTTGAGAGATAGTTGAGGAATTACAGCTTTCTATAATTGAAGATCCTTAAATAAATTAAATGATGATAACAAAATGTGAAAATGAACCACCTGGCTTCTTGGGCCTGTCATAGACAAAATGGTAATATGAGGTCTACCTGCTGGTTTACTTTTAATTTCTGTAAGTGGGGAAGAATAAGAAGAAAGATATATTTTGTAAAACTTTACCTTTTTTTCTTTTTTAACTTATTTGTATAAATAAAAACTTCTACATTAATATGATAAAATTTTAACAAATATTAATATATATTACATAAGTATACAATTAAAAGAAATTGTCTCTTGCTCAGCACAACATATTTAATACACTGAGAATGACAAGTAGGGCTATGGTGAACTAATGAAATTATTTAAGCTGAATAATAAAAGTAAACTGACTTCATAATCTTGAGCATTAGCAAACTGCATTCTATAGCAACCACATTTTCTGTATCTACTTAGACTAAAATAATAATAAAAGGAAGCCAGAGAATTGAATAATTTGAATGACATTAAATAGATATTTATATGTTTCAAATAAGCCAAGAAGTGCTTAAGGATAGGACAGTTGAATTATGTTATATAAAAGATATACTCAACTTTCTCTAGCTTCATTTAAAAAATGTGTATTTCAGTAAAAGCAGAAAAATGATAATGGAATATATTATGGAATGTATGCTTGTGGACTCTGGATGATACAATATTTTAAAGGCATTAGCTTATTAGTTTTTATGGCTTCTAGTATACTCTTCCCCTTTAATTTAATGAACATAGTCAAGGAAGACTGAGAGATACCATGATGTACTCATTAAATGATGTGAGTAATAAAAAACAATCAAAATCTTTTAAGAACAGTAAGATAAAT
>PVLC010017440.1:25000-33755 GCA_004027655.1 Graphiurus murinus
GCTGAGACAGGAGGATCACAGGTTCACGGCCAGCCTCAGCTACTTAGTGAGGCCCTCTGCAACTTAGTGAGACCCTGTTTCAAAATAAAGAATAAAAAATGGGGCTAGGAGTGTAGCTTGGAGGTAGAATGCTCCTGGGTTCAATTCCCGGTACCGGGGGAAAAAAAAATCTTTATCATTGATAAAAACCAAAAGTATTCCACACCATTCTCAAAGTTCATACATCTTTCTTTAACTTACCCACATTTACTTGATCCTTTTTATTCTACAATGTTTAATTGATAATAGCCCCAGCTTCCTTACTAGCCTTTCCTTCTTAACAGTAAGGAGAGATCCATTTCCTGTAAGTGAAAACCATGAAGGAGAAAATTGGAAGGATGAATCACTATAATTTGGGGATTCCATCTAGCTGGGATGGATGCACAAGGAAAGAGAATTCTTATTTCTTCCTCTCTAGCATCTTAACTCTCTTTTTGAGTTTCTATCTTTATAACTTTCAGGTTACTCAAAATCTCCATTTTTTTTTTTTTTTTTTTTTTTTGCGGTACTGGGGATTGAACTCAGGGGCATTCTACTTCCAAGCTATACCCCCAGCTCTATTTTTTATTCTTTATTTTGAAACCGAGTCTCACTAAGTTGCAGATTGCCTCACTAGGTAGCTGAGACTGGCCTTAAACCCGGATCCTCAGGTCTCAGCCTCCCGAATGCTGGGATTACAAGCGTGCGCCACCACGCCCGGCTAAAATCCCCATTTCTTAACAAAGAAACAAAACATCCTCTAAAATGAACAATAAAAACTTATGTTGATGGCATCAATCAATTATAATTGCTATGAGCCTTTCGGTATTGCCAAATGGACAGTGAAATTCTGAGATTTTATAAATGAAGTCTCAAAGTTTCTATACGATATTATCTACTTAAGCCCACCAGAAGTTTTAAACTAGATTCATGAGGAATACACCAGAGAAAATAACTTTAAGATGAATGTTTAGAACTTTATGTATAAACCAACTATCTTATTTATGATAGGCTCTGTACCTAATAAAGTAAATGTTTAAAACCACTAAAAGCAATCCTAATTCATTTTAGTTAACTACATTAAACTCCTTTTATGTATAACCATGCCCTGTCACCCAGTTTTAGTTTTTAATTCTCATGGCATTCCCCTGGGGACATTTCTTTTTTCTCTTAAGATTCTGATAGCATTCAGGATGTATCAACTTTATATAAATAACCACCCTCCGGTCCAGAGTTGGGTATACTATAGTAATTGTAGTCTAAAAACTCATCAAATTTTATAAAAGTATGGCAAATTTGTTAAAAAATAGAGAATACTGGTATGCAAAAATAAGTTAACTATAATTATACCACTTGAGATAACTACTGAAAATATTTCATTCCAACTTTTAAAATACTATTTGCTATAGTTTCAAGAAAAACAAAACACTTAGGTATATATCTAAATATGCAGAGAATTGCATAATGAAAACTACAAAATTCTGATAAAAGGAAGGAAAAAAGACCAACAAAGTGGAGAGACATACTATGTTCATGGATTGGAAGACAATCAGGTAATTATCCTGACAGTGACCTATAGACTAAACCCAATACCAATCAACATATCATCAGGATTTATTACAGGCAGAGTCGAGCTGATCTAGAATTTGTATGAAAAGGAGTAGGAATTAAAATAGCAAAAATAATTTTGTGAAAAAACACAAAGTTTATTTCCTTTGTGGACATTTCTGATTTCTTTCTGATATACCAGTTCTTCATATATACCTGTAATAATAATTATTATTTTTTTTTTTGCAGTACTGGGGATTGAACTCAGGGGCATTCTACCTCCGAGCTATACCCCCAGCCCTATTTTTTATTCTTTATTTTGAAATAGGGTCTAAGTTGCGGAGTGCCTCACTAGGTAGCTGAGGCTGGCCACGAACCCGGATCCTCTGGTCTCAGCCTCCCAAATGCTGGGATTACAAGCGTGCGCCACCACGTCTGGCTTCTGTAATTCTTTTTTGTTGGTTTTAAAAAAAAAAAGAGGTTGATGTGAATCTAGCTAGTATTGGAAGCCGGACTGCTTGATATTTGTCAAAGATTCTATAGGTCTCTGATCAACTCATTCATGAAAAAGTCTAGACACAATTAAGTTTTGGTTGGCTTGTAAGGAACAGGGAAAGAAATATACTTACAGAAACCTATAAAGTAGGGATGCTTTATCTCCCTGGAAGCTGTTACCTACTCTATTAAAATGCTATTCCTGGGCTGGAGGTGTAGCTCAGTGGTAGGGCATTTGTCTAGCATGCATAAGGCTCTGGGTTGAAACCCCAGCACCACCCAAAAGTGCTTCCCCCCAAACAACAACAAAAAGAGGCAGGCGTGGTGGTGCATGCCTGTAACTTCAGTACTTGGGAGGTTGAGACAGGAGGATCACAGGTTCCAAGACAGCCTCAGCAACTTAGTGAGGCCATCTGAAACTTAGTGAAACCTTGTTTCCAAATTAAAAAAATAAAATAGGGCTGGGTGTATAGCTTAGAGATAGAATATCCCTGGGTTCAATCCCCAGTAAAACACACACACACACACACACACACACAACTATTGCTTCTGTCCCAGTTTATTACAAATATGTCAAGATCAAAGTCCTATATAAGAATTCCTAAACAGTGGTGTGTAGTGGCGATAATGAGATAAGCAGGAGAAAAGGGTTTAATAATGAGGCACTGAAGTTTACTTCATAATTGATATCTAAAAGATCACAGACAAAAGAAAAAATTTAAAAATTTAAGAGAACACTGGATAAAGTAATTAACTTAAACACTGAGTCACTGGGCTAAAGGAGGTAGCTCAATGGTAGAGCATATGCCCAGCATGTGTAGGACTTGGGTTTATCCTCAGCACAGCAAACAAAACAAGACAAAACAAAACAAAAAATATCCACACTGAGTCATATCTTTCTATATGTCTAAAACTCCTTCACTAAAAATGATCAGTGTTCTTGGAATGTATGCTTTTCCACTAACATTTATGATTACAGGAATAATTATTTACCTCAAAGGCTCATTAGCTTAATATTTTAAATTAAATAATTTACTTGAGTTTCTTAAACATTTTAAATTGCTTATTTTTAATTATTTTTTTTATCTATAATCAGTAGAAGGCTTATAGCAAACCAAGATCACACTTATGAAACAATACAATTAAAAAAAATGAGTAAAGGCAAAGCTAATTGTTCTCTTAATCCTCTTCCAATCTATTCCCAGCCTGCTGAGGAAACTCAACATTCATAATCTGGTATGTATTTTTTTATTCTGTTGTTTATAAATGTATATAAATAAGCATAAACAGAGACTATAAAGCTCAGTTTATTTTTTGTACTGACATGTAATTTTTCTACAGACAATTGTAAGTTTTCAAGAGAAAATGTGTGTACCTTTTAGATGGAGTATCTAATTAATTTAGTGTTATTGCTTTTAAAGATGAATAAATTGCATCTTGGGCTCAACGAGGTCATGCATAGAACTGACTAATAAATTGGCAAATAGAGTTACTCATAAGCAAGTCTTTGAATAGTTTTAAATATTTCTCAATTGCTATGTTTTACTTTATTACTGTGTAATTTGAAGGAGATTTTCAGAATACAATCAGAGAATTGTCTTGCATCTATAAAGTTCAGGGAAGCTAATCTTAGTCTGTAATATGTAGTAAAGCTTTTAGCTTTATAGGTATTAATGAGGATTTGACTTTCTTAATTTCACAGCTCAGATAATTATATCCCAGAATTTGTCCTTATTAGAGAATCTAAGAGTAAAATTCATGCCTATATACTTTTATACCTGATTTAAGAAAAAAGTGAGCCGGTTGTAGTGGCCCATTCCTGTAATCCCAGTACTAAGGAGGCTGAAACAGGAGGATCACGTATTTAAGGCCAGCCTCAGAAATTTGGCAAAACCCTATTTTAAACTAAAAAATAAAATTAGGCTGGGGATGTACACCTTAGAGGTAGTGCCGTAAGATTCTGGAAGAAAAATAAAAGTTTATTTATGCTTTTACGTTTGAGAGCTTATAAATTTGTAAAGGTGGATCATATGGGGACAATTCTCCCCTTCCTTTGGTGGAAGTCAAGGGTCTAAAGAAAGGGAACTCTGAACAGTTTCTATAAAGAAAACAAACCTGGTAGTAGTAAAGCTTTCAGCCTTACAGGTATTCATGAGGGTTCAACTTCCGTAATTTCACCCTCATTTCATAGTTTAGATAATGATGTCCTAGAATCTGTCCTTACTAGAGGATCTAAGAGTAAACTTCATGTCTACATAGACTTTGCTAGTGATTAATTTTAGACAACAAGTGACAAATACCAGAAAAAGGTAAGAGCAGGCAGGCAAGTAAGTGTTCAGAAAATTTACTCTTATGGATGTTTCAAATTCACCTAAGAAAATTTACTCAGCCTGGACTGAGTTCTTATGCATTACTTTGTAGCTGATATTTCTAAGGATGGGTGACATGTTATGGCAGGCAGAGTTACTTGGCTCCCTATTATGATCTATATCATATTCTAAATTTTCTCATTATCAGCAAGCCACTAAGTTTACAGTCTTATATTCTCTTATTTATCACCACCATGATGTACTTTTATTATATATATGTATTTTATAATATATATGTATATTATATATGTATAATATATATGTATATATATATTTTCCAGCACTGGGGATTGAACCCAGGGGCATTCTACCTCCGATCTACATCCTCAACCCTATTTTTTATTCTTTACTTTGAAACAGGGTCTCACTAAGTTGGGGAGGGACTTACTAAGTAGCTGAGGCTGGCCGTGAACCTGTGATCCTCCTATCTCAGCCTCCCAAGTACTGGGATTACAAGGGTGCACCACCACATCCGGCTCTTTATTTATTTATTTATTTTTGGTACTAGGGATTGAATCAAGGGGCATTCTACCTCTGAGCTACACTCCCAGTCCTATTTTTTTAGTGTTTATTTTGAAACAGGGTCTCAGTAAGTTGCAAAGGTCCTCACTAAATAGCTGAGGCTGTCCTTGAACTTGGATCCTCTGGTCTCAGCCTCCCAAGTACTGGGATTACAAGTGTGCACCACCACACCCGGTTCCAGCTCTTTATATTGTTCTTAACATGTCTACCTTTCTTGTTATCCTCTGAGATACTCAAGGCCAGGGACCATGTCTTATTTATTGAGTACTTGGAACATTGCATGCCATATAGTAGTCAACTAACAAACTTTTTTGTGTGTGTGTGTATGTGGCACTAGGAATGGAACCCAGGGGCATTCTACCTCTGAGCTATACCCTCAGTCCTAAACAGGGTCTCTTATTTTGAAACAAGTTGCAGAGGATCTCACAAGTTGTTGAGGCTGGCCTCGAACCTGTGATCCTCCTGTCTCAGCCTCCCAAAAAACTTTTGATAAGTGAACAAAGGTAGAAATTTTATTTGGGTGGTGGAACATTAAATTTTTTCTTTTATGTGTGTGGTATTGGGAACTGAACCCAGAGGCTTTCTACCTCTGTGCTACACCCCCAGCCCTATTTTATTTATTTATTTATTTATTTATTTATTTATTTATTTATTTATTTATTTATTTATTTATTAACAGGGTCTTGCTAGGTTGAGAGTCTTACAAAGTTGCTGAGGCTGGTCTCCAGCCTGTGATCCTCTTATTTGAGCTTCTCAGGTACTGGAATTATAGGCATATGCCACCACACCCAGCTTTATTTTATGTTTTTAAACACAGCTTGAACTAATAACTATTACACAAAGCAAAATATTTGAATTAAGAAAGTTTTTCATTCAAATCTTGGCTCTGTAATTTAGCTAAATACTCAATGAAAAGGACAAGAGGAGGAAGGCATATGAATACCATTTAGTATTCATTGGGGTAGACTAAAAATAAAATAAATGTCTTTTAATTTACATTTCCTTGATTGCTAAAGATGCTGAACATTTTCGAAGATCTCTCATTCTGTAGGCTCTCTTTAGATCCTTGATGGTTTCCTATGCTTTTTAATTTAATGCTGTCCTATTAACTATTGATTTAATTTGAGGTTTTGGGGTCTGAGGAAGTTTCTACCTGTACCTCTACGTTGGTCCTAAGCCCTCTTCTAGCAGTTTCAAAGTTTCTGGTCTAGTTTCTAGGTCTTTGAACCATCTTGTATTGATATTTGTGCAGGGTGAGAGGTTAGGGTTTAGTTCCATTTTTCTACATATGGATAGCCAGTTTTCCTAACACTGTTGAAAAGGCTGTCCTTTCTCCAATGTATGTCTCTGGTGCCTTTATCAAAGACCAATTGGTTATAAATATGGGGCTTTGTTTCTGAGTCTTCTATTCTGTTCCATCGGTCTGTATGTCTGTTTTTGTGCCAACACCATGCTATTTTTATTACTATTGCTTTGCAGTATAATTTGAAGTCAGGTATTGTGCTGCCTCAGCATGGTTCTTATTGCTGAGAATTGCTTTGGGTATTCTGGGTCTTTGTTTTCCATATAAATTTTATAACTGATTTCTCTTATGTGTGTGAAAAATGATGATGTTATTTTGATAGGGTTTGTGTTGAATGTGTAAATAGCTTTTGGTAGGATGACCATTTTGATTAAAACTACAGTAAGATTCCATATAAATCCAGTTACAATGGCAATCATCAAGAACAAATAATAAATGCTGGTGAGGTTGTGGGGAAATAGGAACTCTATTACACTATTGGTGGGACTGCTAACTAGTGCAGCCATTATGGAGATCAGTGTGGAGATTTTTCAGAAGATTGGGAATGGAATTGCCACATGACCCAGTGACAGTGCTCCTGGGCATCTTCCCAAAGGAAATGCAACCAGAATATTATAATGATACTTGCATATCCATGTTCAGAGCAGTACAATTTATAATAGCCAAATTATGGAACCAGTCTAGGTGTCCATCAACAGATAAATGGATCACAAAACTTTGGTATATACACACAGTGGAATTTTACTCAGTCATAAAGGAAATCACGATTTGCAGGAAAATGGACAGAACTCAAGAATATCATCTTAAGCAAAAATATCATCTTAATCTCAAAAAATGAGTAGAAGTATTTTTTTTCTCTTATATGTGGAAGCTAGAGAGATATTCGGAAATAAGGGCAACATCATATAGATGAGCAGAGACTCCAGGGGACTGAGAGGAGGATGTGGGAAGGGGGAGGGACCCAGCAAGGAAGGAACCAAGCGCTCTGTGCATGTATTTTTCTAACACTCTGTACCCCAATATGATGTAAAATTACAATGCACCAAGTAAAAAAAGTATTTTTTCTGAAATAACTATGTGGACAAAAACCATATTCAATACTGTCCATCCTATAACAGATAAATATAAAATGATTTGTACTAGAGGTTTTGTATTTCCTCTCGGAAATCCCCAGATTAAATAAAACTTAAAAAAATTAAACTTTAAAAATACAAATTTTCAATTTTATGTGTATACTTATTAAAGAAACATGCACTGATCACCAATGTTCTAAAGACCATACAGCTTATGCTGGGTGTGGTGGGGCACACCTATAATCTCAGTTACTTGGGGGGCTGAGAGAGGATCACAGGTTCAAGGCCAGCCTCAGCAACTTAGTGAGGCCCACAGCAACTCAGTAAGAGCTTGCTTCAAAATAAAAAATAAAATAGGGCTGAGGTGTAGCTCAGAGGTAGAACGCCCCAGGTTCAATCCTTAGCAACACACACACACACACACACACACACACACACACACGCATTATGGTTTATACTGAGTTCTCATTTTTTTGTGTGTGGTCTGGGGATGGAACCAAGGGGCATTCTACCTACAAGTTACAACCCCAGCCCTATTTTATTATTTTTTTTTATTTTGAAACAGGGTCTCACTAAGTTGTGGAGGGCCTCGTTAAGTTGTGGAGGTTGGCTGTGAACCTGTGATCCTCCTGTTTCAGCATCCCAAGTACTGGGATTACAAGCGTGCACCACTATGCCCATCCAGCTTGAGTTCTCCTTTTATACATAAACTTGAGTTGCTAAAATAGCATTTCTTTCTAGAATCAAATATATAAAGAAAGGAGTCAAGTAAAATGTGTCCCATTAATTATTTTCTCCTATTTGATTTAAAAATCTGACTTATAAGAGTGACTCAAGTCCTTAGATATCCAAAGGAAGATGGCATTTTATTCTTGTACACAATAGTTAAGTTAAAGGAGCTATTTAGATAGACTGGGACAAAGCACAAAGCAGGAATTTGAAAAAAATTTTTTTTTTTTTGCGGTACTGGGGATTGAACTCAGGGGCATTCTACCTCCGAGCTACACCCCCAGCCCTATTTTTTATTCTTTATTTTGAAACCAGGTCTCACTAAGGTGTGGAGTGCCTCACTAGGTAGCTGAGGCTGGCCTCGAAACCGGATCCTCTGGTCTCAGCCTCCCAAATGCTAGGATTACAAGAGTGCGCCACCATGCCCGGCTGAAAAAAAATTTTTGAAGAAGCAAAGGAACTTCGGAGATTTGGGTTCCAATTAATAAAAGATTGACTAATTCAATCACAAATGCCTATTGAATATCTGCTATAAGCTGAGGATATAACATACACAGTGCTTAAAACACAGCAAATAATCAATTATAGCTATCACTATTGTGGAAATGTCAGAAAGAGCTTATAGCACAAACTCTGTGTGCGATATAAGTGTACACACACATTTTAGAATTCTATACATTTAAAAATTGTTGGCAAGA
>PVLC010017441.1:0-33754 GCA_004027655.1 Graphiurus murinus
CGCCAGCTTGGCTGACCTTCTGTCTGGCCTTGTATGTCTATTTATTTGTTCTCCTTTTGATTCTTTGGTTTATTGGGAACATCCTTAATGAGCCTTTCAACGAATGCCCCTGGTTGACACGAAGTGGAGCGGGCCCCGCCCTTCTCTGTATGTGGGGGGAGGGGCTCTGAGGCTAGCAATAATTAGAAGTCAATTAAGTGACAACCAGCGCTGCACAGGCTCCAAGGGAGTCCACCTCTGCTGACCCCACCACCCTAAGGCAAGGCCCGTGCTGTGGGGGAGCCCAGGGAGTGGGGGCCCCCTTTCCGGTCTTTGTTGCCCCTGCCCCTCCCCCCCGGGGAGGGGAGCAGCCGCCTCCCCCGCTGCCTGCCCCAGCTTGCTCTTTGCTAGAAGGAAAACACCCAGCAAGTTCACAACTGGGTGGCTGCCTGGGTGCTTTCATCTTGCCTTAGTCCGTTTAGCAATTTTCAGAGGTGAACGCGGACAGAGGTGCAAGGCAGAGGTGCGAAAACTCCGTGTGCTTTAAGGAAGTCCAGAAGCCGAACCCTTCCTCGAAGTCCTCCTGATGAGGGAGGCCCCAGGTACCAGGTTCCTGAGCCAGCCAGCCAGCACCCATGTAGACCCCAGCCCAGCCCCCATGTGGCCGGTCACTCTGGCCAGGCATCCTGTGGGATCTCCTGGGATGTCTTCCTTCCCCAGCCCACCCTTAGAGCAACCGGGAAGACACGATTCAGCCCAGAGTGAAATGTCTTTATGGTCTTTTTTTTTCTGAAGGCGAAGTTCACAGGTCCTCTACTAAGCCTTTCATTCTGAACCTCAGTCCTTGATCACCCCTCCTATTTCACTCCCAAGCACAGCCATGGGGGGCTTCTGTACTTCTTTGTCACTCAACAATGGGAGGGGCTCCAGGGAACCCGGCCTCTGCTGGACGTCTTGCTGGTTCTTTGTTGCAATGAAAGCAAGAGTGTTATTTTAAGACCATGATAAGGAAGAGAGATATTTTAAGACCCAGGATACATAGGAGTGATATTTTCAGTCCCCACCTTGATTTGATGGCGGGGGAAGGGGACAGGTCAGGGGCAGGCATCTCCCGGATGCTCCAGGAAGCCGGGGACTGGAGGAGGGTGGGCTGGCTCCCAGCTCAGCAGACTGGGCCGCACAGGCCTCTCTCTGTGTATTTATGCCTTGGGTGTTTCCCCTAAATGTGAGTGTGTCTGGGGGAGCAACTCGAGCAGTTTATTTCTTCTCCCAGACCCCACAATACTATCTGGTCCCCTGGTCTTCTCTCTCCAATTTAATTTTTTTTTATAATACATAATCTTTTTGCTGCTTTTCTCCTAACGTCTTTAGGGTGTTGTAGACAAAGTCCAGAGCTAGAAAAAAAGAAAGGAGAAAAGGAAGAAGGGAGGGAGCGAAGGGAGGAAAGAAGAAAGAAAGGAAGGAAGGGAAAGAGAGAAAGATTTCCCATTCACCAAGATCTCCTGCTCCGAGCTGCCCCACCCAGGCAGTGTTTTCTTGTGTGATATTAGGAATTATCGGCTTCCATGGCCAATGATAAGAACTGAGGAGAAGAGGGTGAAATGTCTTGACAGGGGGATTTCCTGTGCCCAGTTTGACTTCTGGTCTGAGTCAGCGGTGGATTCTAGAAGGTTCCTCGCACACCCAGCCTCTACAAGAAGGCCTACTGCTAATGTCGATAATTGATCCCAGAGTTGATCCAGTGACCAGAGCGTGGCGACTGGGGAATTTAGTCATTCACACGAGGACATCATCTGTCTTTGCACAGCAGACTCATCCAAGCCCAAATTCCTAGGCAAAATGCTTTGAGTTGGAAACCCACGTCTCCCACTTATAAAGTGAGCAGGCAACACCTCATCCCCCAAAGCCGGGTATTAGCGTGACAGTTGGTGAAAAGCACGTGGCCTCCCTCGGCTACAGCCACCGTCATCCACTGAGCAGCTGTGTGCCCTTGGGCAAGTCACTCGACCTCTCTGGCCCCCTGGACTGCACAATTAGCCCGTTGGATTCCTACACCCTCTTACTCATCACTTCGGTGGATGACCCATTCTTTGTGGAAAGAAGGGAGGACCCTCCAGTGGGGCTGGGAGAGCAGGGCAGGCAAGAGATGGGCCAGACTCTGATCCCCAGCGATCTCCCAGGGTCTTCCTGTTGCCCTGAAGCCTGAGGGTCAAGACCAGGCCAGGGCAACCGGTACTCAAAGCTTGTGCAGGACCGGGTTTCTCCAAACTCTCTGAGCATGTTAAGTAGTGATCACCAGCCCCAGGTTTGACGACAGGCTCCGCCTGCTCCGGCCCCTCCTTTAAAAGGTGCTTTCTCGAGCCGGGCGTGGTGGCGCACGCTTGTAATCCCAGCATTTGGGAGGCTGAGACCTGAGGATCTGGGTTCGAGGCCAGCTTCAGCTACTTAGTGAGGCCCTCCAAAACTTAGTGAGACCCTGTTTCAAAATAAAGAATAAAAAATAGGGCTGGGGGTAAGCTCGGAGGTAGAATGCCCCTGGGTTCAATCCCCAGTACCGCAAAAAAAAAAAAAGGTGCTTTCTGGGCATGGTCGTGTCGCTGCCACCGACTCAACCCACCTGGCACAGCCCTGGGACTCATCCTCAAATTGGGCCTTTCTTTGGGGGTGTAGCATCTGCATTGCTCTCTGCGGGAAGGTACCTCACATGCAATAAGGCCCATGGAAGGCACTGGGCGTGCAGTGGGGGTGCCCACCTGGTGCTGATGGGGTGTGTTTTCCAGGTGAACCTCGGAGAGAGCATGGCCCACGTCGGAGACTGCAAGTGGACACCCTGGCTCCCCGTCCTGGCGGTAAGTATAGCACCCTCGCCCTGGTGATGGTTGGAGCCAGAGGCTCTCATCTGAGCCACATTCCTTGGCCTTGGACCCCGTTCTTAGCCCTCAAGCCTCAGTTTCCCCAGATGCGAGAATGGGAATGAGGACAGTAGCACCTCCTTCCCAGAGTTCTTGCGGGGCTGACACAAGGTCATGTGCAGCGTGGAACATCACCCTGGGCGCAAGTGAGATGTGTTCAGTCGGGGCGCCCTATGCAGTGCTCCTGGTTAGAAACATCCCTGGGTGCTTCTTGGTGGTGTGCCTGGTGCCGGTGAGAAGAGGCCCCGCTCCTGGCCCCGCAGCTGAGAAAGATCCAGAAGATCCTGAGGACATGACTAAGAGGGCAACGTTCCGAGGCACCCCGCTGTTTAAGCTCAGGAGGAAGGGCCGCCTCCTCCGGTGACCTCAGAGAGAATCAAAGACCGAACCCAGTACTTGGGAGGCTGAGACAGGAGGATCACAGTCTCAGGGACAGAGTGCAGTAATTTAGCGAGCCCTTGTTTCAAAGCTTAAAGATAAATAAATCAAGCAGGCGAAGGGTATAACTCAGAGGTAGAACATCCCTGGGTTCAATCCCCAGTACCATATAAATACTTAAAAACTAAAATAAAAAAAGAATTCAAGATTGTGTGGGTGAAGAGAATCTGGAACAGCCTTCACAGAGGGGGTGGGGACTGGTTTGGGCGACAGGGGTGAGGAAGGGGGGGTTCCCAGTGGGGCATCTGCTGGGGGGACGCAGGGGTGGCTGTGGCCTGCTGATAACCTGTGAGTTCCTGGGGCCTGAGCACCGTGGAGCATGCACTAGCTGGGATCTTCACAGACCAAGCCCAGGGCACCCAGGCGCTTCCTTCCCAAACCCAGCTCCAAAGAGCAGGTGTCTCGAGGAGACCCGGAGGCCAACACCAGCCCCCTTTGTGACAGGTGACCCTGATGTGCTCAGCCAGAGCGGAGTACTCCAACTGTGGGGAGAATGAGTACTACAACCAGACCACCGGGCTGTGCCACCAGTGTCCCCCCTGCGGGCCGGGGGAGGAGCCCTACATGGTAAGGACCAGCCAGGGGCGGGGGGGGGGGGGCAGGACAGCTAGCTGGCCTCTCCCGACACAGATGCCCCGAGCTGGTAACCAAGCGAAGTCTAGCGGTCACCTGTGGTCTCCGGGCCTTGCAGCTGAGTGGCGGCATGACCTGCAGTGGCCTGGGCAGCCCCAATTGTTGAGCAGTGGTCAGCGGAGTTCTCTGGGGCTCATGGCTTTTTAGGGGATCACTTTCCTATCCTACACTGAAGTAGAAGCACGGTGGAGATATCCTCCAGGAACAGCATGTTATTAATTCCTGAGCGCTGCATCTCCATACCTGGCCGGGCTGAGCCCGGTGCTCTGGGAAGGGTTTCAGGATGGGGTTCTCTAGGGCACTGAGCCCCGTTGGGCTCCCGGGGGCCGTCGACTCCTGGGACACAGGGCAGCGTCTGCAACCCAAGCTCCACGGGCAAGGGAGAGCTCAGAGCCAGAGAAATGGAGTTTTGCAATTAGGATAAAACAGGAAGCCGGCCAGAGAAGCTCCTAAAACAGCCAGTGTGTCCCTTCCCAGGCCCATGGCCGGCTGCCGTGCTTACCCATGTCCTCTGTCCATTCCCCCGCCAGTCCTGTGGCTATGGCACCAAAGACGAGGACTACGGCTGCGTGCCTTGCCCAGCCGAGAAGTTTTCCAAAGGCGGCTACCAGATATGCAGGCGTCACAAAGACTGCGAGGGCTTCTTCCGGGCCACTGTGCTGACCCCGGGGGACATGGAGAATGATGCCGAGTGTGGACCGTGTCTCCCTGGGTAAGTGTCGGACCCCAAAACAGTGAAGGGCAGAGCGTGAAAGCCCAGTGACGGGGTCCGTGGTCACCGCAGACCTTGGGGCAGTGCCATACCCTCCCTTGGTATCCTTCTAAAGGGACAGCATCCAGGATGGCAAGTCCCGTCACTTGTCACAGACGCGCAACCCACCAAGGTGCCACCTTCGTGCCTCGTGGACGTTAATCATCATAGTATCATGTGACTGCCCCCCAAAACAAACTGGCTAAGGAGTTGCAATGAGTCCTTGGGAGGCTGAGACAGGAGCATCGCAGGTTCATGGCCAGCCTCAGCGATTTAGTGAGGAGGCCCTCCCCAACTCAGTGAGAACTTGCTTCAAAATAAAAGATAAGAAGGGTGTGGTGGTGCACACCTGCAATCCCAGTACTTGGGAGGCTGAGACAGGAGGATATCAGGTTAAAAGCCAGCCTCAGCAACTTAGTGAGGCTTTCAACAACCTGGTGAGACCCTATTTCCAAACAAAAGATTTAAAAAATAGGGCTGGGAAAAAAAATAAAAATAAAAAATAGGGCTGGGGGTGCAGCTGAGAGGTAAAGTGCCCCTCAGTTCAAGTCTCAGTACATTAATAATAATAATAATAATAATAATAATAATAATAATAATAAATAGGCCTGGGGATGTAACTCAGGTAGAATGCCCCTGGGTTCAATTCCCAGAACCCCCCTATACACACACATACACATATACAAAATAGTTCCAATGTGACTACACATATAAAACGCTTTGGAGGAACAAAAACCCTAAAAAGCTACCTGAAAGTATTATTTTTAATATTCTGGAAAACCCGAGGGTACAAGCTACTAGTAAAAACGTTTGAGTCAGAGGATGCCTATAATTCCATCACAGTTATGTTATGTATCAAAAGTCTTCTGTGAAAATGCATTTAGCCCGGCAGCACAGAAAGATGAAATGGTCCTTTTTCCAGACAAGACTCCATTGGTAAATTCTGCCTGGGACCAAGAAAGCAAATAGGAAAGCAAATAGGACAGCGGCTGTTGCTGTCTCCCTCTAGTGGCCGCGAAACATAACACTTCTCCAGGGCTGCAGATGGAAAAGGAGAGTGTGGTTCCAAGGAGGAGGTGGTGGCGAAAAGGGAGGTAGCTGCTGATGGTGGGTGATCCGGCAGTGGTCTTGGCACAGTGGGGTCTTAAGTAGCACACTACACTTTACACTGTGCTTGGGTAGAAGTTGTCTCCCAGAAGCACTGTACCTAATTAAAAAGAGGAAGAAAATAAGAAGGATGGATCCCAAACAAGGCACTGAGAATTGCCCTACAAAAAGAGGGAAAAACACAAAAGTCAGAAAAGCTGGGCATGGTGGCGCACACCTGCAATCCCAGTACTTAGGAGGCTGAGACAGGAGGATCTCAGGTTTGAAGCCAGCCTCAGCACCTTAGAGAGACCTTCAGCAACTTAGGAGACCTTGTTTCAAAATAACAAAAAGGGCTGGGAGTATAGTCTGGAGGTAGAGGCCCCTGGGTTCAATCCCCAGCAAACCCCCCCCCAAAAAATTTATAGCTTGGTAGTTTTAATTCTATTTTTAAAAAAATTTATAGCTGGGTAGTTTTATAGCTGGGTAATTTAATTGTTGTGGTGATTAAGTTGTGTGGTTCTACCCACAAGAACATCAGCGATAGAAAAACCAGAATGAGATCATTGCCACCCCCACACAAGCGTCCGTTGAGGGAGGGGCTGCTCTGGGCAGACACCAGGCTTGCCTCTAAGGGACAGAAACGTTAGCCAGCCAGAACCAGCCTCCGATCATTTACATGCTTCCTAGAATTGTATCTCGATTGACTCGTTCATTGATTTCATTGGTGCAAACACAGAATCCTCAAAAGAAACGCAGCACTTCCATGGCTTAAGTATAGATGCACCCCTTGTTGGGCTCGCCATGGAAGGAAATGGACTCTGTTTGCACAGGGTAAATTTATTCTGAGAGCCTCCCCGCGTACATACCTGACCCTGCATTCACAAGTGAATCCGATGGCTCCAATATTTGTTTTCATGGACCATTCAACTAAAAGCAACGAGGGGGGCACTAGTGAGACAAAGGAAAGACGTGGTCCCTCTCTTCTCAGTGGATGAGAGAAGTGCAGCAAGGACGTTAGCGGCCACGGCATGGTAGGGCACACATAGAACATTCTAGAAGCTGAGGAAGGACCCCCTCACCTCATGGGTGTTGGGATGTAGAAGAGGACCCTTGTATGTCTGCCTTTGGCCGGCCATGTGGCCTGAGGTGCCATTTGTTCAAATTTGTAAAACAGGAGGAAGAAGTGTTTGGTGAGGTGATGAAGGCAGGTTAGGTTAAGAGTCGGGACCTGGAAGCCATCTATGGGTGGAAGGTGCTAGAACTGCTGGTGCAGAGGGGCTCCTCATGGGGCAGCTTCGCCAGGGGCTGGAGGACGGGTGGGTGCACAGTCAAGTCCACCCACCAGCACCGCTGGCTCCAACCTGGATACAGGTCACCTCAGTAGTCTGTGGAATTCAGCTGGGACCTTGTACTAGGTGCTCTAAAAGGGGCAGTGAGGACAGCCAGGTGTGGTGGTGCATGCTTATAATTGCAGTACTTGGGAGGCTGAGACAGGAGGATTGCAACTTCAAGACCAGCCTCAGCACCTTGGCAAAATAAAATAATAAAATAGGGCTGGGAGAGTGTAGCTCAGAAATAGAATACCCCTGGGCCCTGGGTTCAACCCCCGATACCACAAAAACAAACAAACAAAAACAAAAACAAGGAACAGTAAGTATGTGCATGGAACAGTTTGTTTCATTTTCTCTTAGATCCACAGAGACTGTCCAGCCAGAAAGGACAAGCCCAGGGCCAGCTCAGTGAATACCTGTCCCATAGCAGGGGCCAGCCTGCCACTCACAGGCTGACTTTAAAGCCATGAGGACATTCTGCCTGGCCCCAACATTTACCTGGAAGTGTCCAACCGCTCACGAAGTTCAACAAGGGAAAGGTGGCGAACTTCCAGCCTCCTAACTGAGCCAAGCAGATACAAATGGCCATCTGTAGAATTCGCAGGGAGGTTGCCATGTGCTTTTCGAAGGCTTTTTCCAGCCCTAGAATCCCGAGCACCTCTCTCCCTGCTCGGTGGGAGCGGGAAGCCGCTCAGTCCACACTCGGTCTTCAGCACCCAGGACAGAGCGAGACCCAAGCGCCAGCTGAGGGAGCCGCATCTCCACTCAGTTCAGGGCGCCTGCGCATTGTTCTACCGATGGAAAAACTGCCTAGTTTGTTCCCTATTTCTCTATTTTTCTGCAATGTGATGGGGCTATTTGAATCCACCAAGGCAGAAGGCCCCTACTTTACCTCCGGCCTCCAGCACCCTCTTAATGGCTAACACCCCTTCCTCTGAGGAGCCCCAGGCTCCATGGGGGCAGGACCCTGAAGGACTCCCACCTCCTATTACACGATCTAGGCTTAGTTAACACAATGAAGCCCGCGTGCTATGTCACAGAGGAGGGCTCCAGGACGCTGTGGCAAGGTGGCATTATTAGCTCGATGAAAGGCTGTTTTCATTCCTCAATCCCTGCGGTTTCGGGGCTGCGGATGCAGATTACCTCGTATTTGTCTTTCTGACACCGCGGTGGCTTTGGCCCTCTCCCTCTCCCGTGTGGTTTGGCAGGCACTGCCTCCTCTTTCCTTGCAAGCTTCTCTTTGTCCCCCAACGTGGCCGAGACGCTCGCTGAACAATGAGCGACACTTGGGGCTTTCCTGTTGGGAAAGGTGTGCGTGGGAGGACCAGGAACAAAAACAGGAGAGGAGGAAGAGGGGAGAGGTTGGATTTCAAAAGCCCCCTGGCATCACCTGTCGCCCTGGAGAAGCTTCTGGGGCTGAGGGAGGGACACTGCTCCTTCTGACAGGAGACTCTGCAGGGTCAGGGCGGGGAAAGCTCACAGCTTGACCCTACCTGTCCCCAGGTGAAGGGACAGGGACCGTCTTGTGGCTCAGGGGCATTCGTTTCAAGCTGAGGGGGTCCTGAGAAAGGAAATCTTCAGGGAAAATCTACACCTACTGGCTTGGAGGGAAACAATGTCTCAATAGAAGATTCTAGAGGCCCCCTCTAAACTGAATCTTGGCCTGAGGTATACACCTTAATCAATCCAGGAAAAGCGGGAGAGTAAAAGAAAGAAAGAACTGCAGGCAGTCCCCAGCTCAGGATAGTTCACCTTATGATTTGGGGGACCCTTCAGGGATATAAAGGCAATATGCGCTCCGCAGAAATCCTACGTTAGCGTACACTAGGTTAATGATGAACACTCACATGGCCATTCCGTTTTTCACTCTCAGCATCGTACTGAAGAATTACATGAGGCGGTCGACGCTCGATTATAAAACAAGCTTTACGTTAGCCGAGTTTTTGCCCAGTGTAGGCTAATGTAAATATTCTGAGCGTGTTGGAGGTTGTAAGTAGGCTAAGCCGGGATATATGGTAGGTTAGACATATTAAATGCATTCTCAACTTAATAATATCTTTAACTTGCAATGAGCTTATCAGGACCTTCCTCCCTTGTAAGTCCAGGAGAACTTATAGGGGAAGATCAAAATACGGATCGGAGAGTAGGAGATGAGACCTTTACAGAAAGACAAATGGACTGGACACTCTAGTGGGCCACAGTTCATAAATGACCATTTAGCTTCAAAGTGATGAGACTTGCCGGGCATTGTAGCATCCATTTGTAATCTCAGTATTTGGGAGGCTGAGACAGGAAGATTACAGGTTCGAGGTCAGCCTCAGCAACTTAGTGAGACCATCAGCAACCTAGCAAGACCCTGTTTCAAAATAAAAAAAAAAAATTTAGCCTCAGCTACCTAGTGAGGCCCTCCGAAACTTAGTGAGACCCTGTTTCAAAACAAAGAATAAAAAATAAGACTGGGGGTGTAGCTTGGAGGTAGAATGCCCCTGGGTTCCATCCCCAGTACCGCAAAATAAATAAATAAATAAATAAATAAATAAATAAATAAATAAATAAATAAATAAATAAATTTAAATTTTAAATTTAAAATTTTTCAAAAAGTTGGGGGCATAGTTTGAAAATAGAACACCTCTGGGTTCAATACCCAACACACAAAAAAAGAAATCAATGAAACTTTGTCAGATGGCAGAAGATAAGCCAGAATTCTCCATGCCTGTCCAGCCCTGCATGAGAAATATAGACTGTATCATGAGGAATTTAGTCTCAAGAAAAAACCCCTAACATTGACAAATGTTCTTTGCAGTAAACAATACATGCTAGAAAGAAGTGGCTTCTCTTTCCTCGGGGGAGTTTAATATGCAGGTTAGGCAGTGTGGCTTACTAACAGTTTCCTGGAGCCAATCTGTTTTTTTAAACTCATATAGCCTTTCAGCCAGGCATGGTGGCCCCATGTCTGTAATCTCAGTACTTGGGAGGCTAAGACAGGAGGATCACAGTTTCAAGGCCAGCTTCAGCAATTTGGCGAGACCTTCTTCAGCAATTTAGTGAGATCCTGTTTCAAATTTTAAAAAATAAGGTCTGGGGCCCCTCCAGACCTTAACATCCTTGTTAACATCCAACCTCCAATACTAAAAAACCTCCAATACTAAAAAAAAAAAAAAAAAAAAAAAAAAAAGGTGTAGCCTTTCAAAATTGCTGTTTCACTAAGTTACTGCGTTGACAGATTTGTCCACATGCACAAACAATCAGGGTTGGGACAGGAATATAGAGCTGGAGCCACACAGAGCCCCCACGGGAATTAGAAAGGGACCCCTCCCCCACGAGGGACAGCCAGCAGCAGCAGGTGTGCCAAGAAAAGGGCACCAGATGCCCCCTCCCCACGTGCCCCAAATGCAGTGGGCTCAGTCCTAAGCCAGCAGGTCCTGAGACCCAGGCTCTTCACCTTTCCCCGTGTGGCTTTGGCGCTCTCTAGGACAGAGCCCAGCGTCTGTCAGGATGAACAAGGCTGGGGCTCTGCTCTTTAAAAGGAGAGGAGAGATGAGAAAACACCCTTTGGGGCTTCTGCTCATCTCAGCACCTTGAACTTCTATGGAGAAGAACTTGGTGTTATTCATTAATTTGTTCAGTGCTTACCAAGAGCCTTCCTCCTTCCGTGCCAAGCACATCTCGCGCCCCACACTCCATCTTGATAGGGAGAAAGACTGCCGTGGAGGCCAGAGGAGGAGAAAGTTGGAGCTGAGATGTTTCCTACAAGTGGCACTTTGGTCCTGGATGTTAACAAGCTGCAGGAGGAGCTGGGTGTGGTGGCACATGCCTGTAGTCCCAGTACTTGGGAGGATGAGACAGGAGGATTGCAGGTTCAAGGCCAGCCTCAGCTACTTAGCAAGGCTCTCAGCAATTTAGTGAGACCCTGGTTCAAAATTTAAAAATAATAATAACAATAAACTGTGGCTGGGATTGTAGCTCAGATATAGAATGCCCGTGTTCAATCCCTAGTATCAAATAAAGAGACTGTGTGTGTGTGTGTGTGTGTGTGTGTGTGTGTGTGTGTGTGTGTGTGTGACAGAAAGAGAGAGAGAGAGAGAGAGAGAGAGAGATAAAGCTAGCTAGCTAGGTAGCTGGAGGAGGGGCTGCCTGGCCAACCTGGTACCTGTCACCCTCAAAAACAAAGCAGCCACCAACCCCTGCTGGACAGATGCACATCAGTTCCACCTGACTCTACAGTTTACAGAGAAAGATGGCTTCCAGAGGGGCCAAGTGTATGTTGAAGAGAAGCATTTATGGCTTCTCTGAGGAGTATTTTGAGATTGGTTAATTAATGTTTACAAGATGCCCAGGGATCCTAAGATAAAAAGCTTCGAGGAAGGGCAGGCAACCCCCCTCCCCATAACATTACTGGTATTGGTCCAAGCTCCTGCTCACTGCAGTCCACAGACACCCCCACCCCACACTGAGTGCCACTGACCCCAGCAGCAGAGGCGGCTTTACAGTGCAGGGCTAATAAAACAGAGATTTGAAAACAACCCCAGAAAAATCCAAGAGTGGACAGCGATTTTTCCTCTCTTGAACCATAATAAGGGAAAAGCGTTGGCACCAGCTCACCGTACTCAGTTGACTTCTCACGATGTGCTAAATGGCTCCATCTTTATGGGAAGCTGGCAGGGGCCAAGGTCAGAGGCAAAGCCACAGAGAGAAGACGACTGGGAGCCCGGGGGAGAGGACAGGGCCACCGCAGACCTTGGTGGCAGGCCACAGAGGGTGGGACCCCAGCCAGTTAGCGTGGTCACAGAGCAGTTGGAGTGACGGGAACATCATATGGGGGTGAAGGACTCTGAGCAGAGTTATCGTGACTAACCCACCCTTTTCTTTTTTTTTTTTTCTTTTTTTTTTTTTCAGTACTGGGGATTGAACTCAGGAGCATTCTACCTCTGAGCTATACCCCCAGCCCTATTTTTTATTCTTTATTTTGAAACAGGGTCTCACTAAGTTGTGGAGTGCCTCACTAAATAGCTGAGGCTGGCCACGAACCCGGATCCTCCTGTCTCAGCCTCCCAAATGCTGGGATTACAAGTGTGCACCATCATGCCCGGCTCTCGCCCTTTTCTTTAACTGGGTGCAACCCCGGTGTGAACTTTGGCAGTTATCTGGGTGTTTTTGGTCAGGTGCGCTTGGTTGTGTGTTGTGATCTGGTTGCGTTTCAGGCTATCTTATTTTATTTATTTATTTACTTACTTACTTACTTATTTATTTATTGGTACTAGAGATTGAGCCCAGGGGCATTCTACTTCCGAACTACACCCCCTAGTCCTACTTTATGTTCTTTTTTTTTTTTTTTTAAACAAGGTCTCACTAAGCTGCAGAGGGCTCATTAAGTAGCTGAGGCTGCGATCCTCCTGTCTCAGCCTCCCAGGTACTGGGATTACAAGCGTGCACCACCACGCTCAGCTTCAGGCTATCTTTAAGGCATCTGCAGTGACCTGCTTGGACGGTGCAGCTGTCCTTCTGTCTCAGCAGCCATCCTCTGCCGCCATCTTTATTTGGTGGCGTTCAGCAACTGCTCAGGAGTCCTAGGAGTTCCAGGGGTCCCAGGGATTGGGACACTTCTCTTAACAACCCCACAGGCTCTGAGATGGGAGCCCAAATGAAGGGATATTTCTCCTCTGAGGGTGGGGGTGGGGGGGGTCTGTTCCCTGGTTGATAAAACACCCAGAAAACTAAAGAGAATCTACACATAGCGGGCACACAGAAATTCTGATGGGTGACGCTGATGGAGATGGTGAGAGGCACACAGTAAACAAATCCCCCAGGAAAGGAATCAAAGAGAGGTAGGGATTGGAAGAAAGGCTCACCCAACTGGAAAAAGAATGTTCCATTTCAGAACATGCTGAGAACCCCCAAGGAAACTCAGAGCAGAACAGGGCTGCCGATCCCAGGTTCCCGTGCCTGGCTCCCATCACGAGGCTGTGGTGCAGTCTTGGTCAGTGCCCGCCACGGTGCGCCCACCTCACCGGTCTCATTTTGTCCTGTCTTGCTTCCTGTAGCTACTACATGTTGGAAAACAGACCCAGGAACATCTACGGCATGGTCTGCTACTCCTGCCTCCTGGCTCCTCCCAACACCAAAGAATGTGAGTGCTCCCCCCTCCACCAGAATCCTATCTGTCACCACTGATGTCTGTAGAAAGAGGTCCTGAGTCAGAGGCCCAGGTCCTGGTGCAGGTCAGCCGCCACCACCTTTGTGACCAGGTGGAAGTTAACCACAGGGCAAGAGACAGGACTCAATGGCTCACCTGCTCCACAGATGCTGGAAGTCATGTTGGCAGGAAAATAGGTTTTACCCAAAGCCAGCTTTGAAGGAAAACAGAGGAAACGTTCTTGTTTCAAATCTCCATCTTTGAGAACTCAAGGGCGAGGAAAGATTTTTAAAGAGGTAGCAAATGGATAAAGAAAAGAGAATGTACCTATGCAGGCAGTAGCCCGAGCACGGGGGGGGTCTCAGCCTGGTCTTGGCTTCCTTGGCTCCTGGGGCGCGGGGCAGGGGTGGGGCTACCCTTCAGCCTTGCTTTCAGCTTAAGAAAATGCCAACAAAACAGAAAAACAAGTTATCGGGAAATTGTCAACTGTAGAGTGAGTCTATCTACTTTAGGGGGAGTCTGCTTCTCCTCGAACAAGTCACTTGACCTCCATGAGCCTCGCTTTTCTCCTCTGTAATATAGTAAAAACTAAAATCTACAATCCTAAAATCCGACCTATCCATCATGGGTGGTTATTGGAACAATCAATGAGATCACAGGTGCAAAGATATTTGCAAAATACTTCAAAGTACGAGACAATTCTAAGTTCTCATCTGTACACACACACACACACACACACACACACACACACACACACACACATTAAATCATACGAGGCCAAGAGAAATAGAGAAGTGGTCACAAGTAATACAATAGATTTGCAAGAAACACATGTAAACCATCGGTCCCGTGAGCTTATGATCCTTCCTTGGGCTGTTTCTTTCCTGTTCTGTTGTCGGTCTGACTCTCACTTATGAGGGAGGACCAGGTTCCTCTGCTTCAGAGAAATGCGCTGTGTGGTCTTGGGATTGTGGTCTGGGGGATCCTGATGAAGGCAAGAGGAAGGGGGACTGGACTGAAAGGAAGCTGGGAGCACGGCTAACCGCCCCCTGCTTGCCATTCAAGAGAAGAGGAACCTACTCTGGAGCCCACTTGCCGTAAGGCCTACCCACCCCCATTTTCTCAGAGCAATCTTGCTGGGAGAATAGAATAAGGGCTGCATCTTTAAAAGGCCGGGAGGAACCGGGCATGGTGGTGCATACTTGTAATCCCGGTACTTGGGAGGCTGAGACAGGAGGATCGCAGGTTCCAGGCCAACCTCAGCAATGTAGTGAGACTCTTATCAACCTAATGAGACCTTTTTTCAAAAATAAAAATAAAACAGGGCTGGAGATGTAGCTCAAGAGGTAGAATGCTCCTTGAGTTCAACCCCTACACACACACACACACACACACACACACACACACAGAGCAAGACGCACTAAGCTTTCTGTCCCTTGACTCTCTTTCCACGCCACACTGTCCTGAGAACTCAGGGCTGAGGATGGCTGTGTAAGGGACCTGTGTTTTAAGGACAGTAGGAATGGTGCTATGCAGAGGCCACACAGAAGGAAGAAGACGTGGCATCAGACTTAGCTTTCATGATGAGTTTCTACTCCCGGAAAAGCGGCCTCGTTTCTCTGGACCTCAGTTTTCACATCTGTGAAATGGGCACGTCTGCATCCCAGCACTGCCGTGAGGATAGATGGGGCCACTTGGGCAGTGTGTATATGAAGCACCCACTCCAGTGGGTGCACTGAAGCATGGCAGCCTAGCGGGCCAGCAGCCACCCTGTGCTTCTACGGGCTCCCCTGGGACATGGGGCTGTTGTAGCAGTTGGAGTGAGAAAAGCCCCTGCATTAGGGCAGCGCTGCATCTGGCTGGTGGGCCACTGTCCCTTTTCAAGTCACCTCTGCGTCAAGTGCCGTTGGACTTGCTTCTAGGGGAGATCTGCTTGGGCAAAATCCCTGCACTTCTGTGGCTTGGAATGTCCCTGTAGCTTTCATTTAGCCATTCCTTGTGTGAAGCACAGAACTCGGGTGCGAAGCCCCGGCTCCCAGAACGCACATCCTGCCGTCTCTACCAAGCTCCTACCAGACGCGAATGTGCCACATCACCAGGAAGCTCTTAGGAAACAGAGTCTATGCAGCAGGTGCGGGATGAGCCTGAGACTGAGTTTCTAGTGAGCCCAGTGAACCCCACCTTGTCCAGCAAGTGAGAGGGTCTGACCGCCCATTGCTTCAGAATCCACCAGCAGAGGGCGCTTGGCCCGTGCCACAGCCCTGGCCCCCCTCACCGATGGCTCTAAATGCCGATAAACAAATTCTTAAAATCAAATTGTTTACCCCCGCCATAGAGAATCGCAGCCGCTGTCTAATACACGCCGGCGCATTTGTAAATTGTGTGGATTAACAGCCCTCCGAGGCCCCATTATAGCCTATCATCGCTTTGAATGGAGGTATAACTCCATTAAGCCATGTGCTTACGCTCCTTAAGTCCCCTGAGGAAGCTGAGGCTGTGCACCTGTAGCCCACCCCGCCCGCATCTGCTTCCCGAGTTGGTGCTGCGGAGAACTCACAGACAGCTAAGCAGATCGTTCTCTCTCTCTCTCTCTCTCTCTCTCTCTCTCTCTCTCTCTCTCTCTCACTGACTATGGGGCACATGCAGGGTTTCAGCTCCGATCCTGGCACCTAGCGCTGAGCACTGGAGAAATGGCGGGCAGCCCATCTTCTTGCCCTCCGTCCCCCGCCCCACTCTCCTGCTCAGAGCAGAGCCTCTTTGACCAGGGAGCACCCAGCCTGTCCCTACAGCGCCTCTGATCTGGGACTGCCCGGTTGACACCAGCTGAAGTTCAGTTTGGGGAACATGTCCAGTACACGATGTCAAGGCACGGTTGGCCCAGGGCAGGCGGGCGCCCGCGGACACGGAAGACGCGGCTAACAGGCAGCGACCTGCACACGTTGTCTGGTGACATCACTGTGTCGCCGGCCGTGCCAGGGTGCAGAGGCGTTTCGGAAGTCTGCCTTCCCTGGGATGCTTGCATGGCCCTCTCTAGACCGCAGGCCCTGGGCATATTTGTGTCCCGTCTCCAGTCCTGTCACCTCCTCAGCCTGCAAGCCCCAGCAAGAAGGGACAAGAAGAGACAAAGATGACTAACATCCAAAGACACTGCCCAGGGCTATTTTTTTTATTCCTCTGACAACAGATCTTAAGCTCCCTTCAGCCCCTCACCAAACAAAGAGATCGGCTTCTTGTCAATGTCCTATTTGCTGGGCCACAAGTCCCCTTTCTCATCCGCCTGATGGCAGCTGAGAGGCGGCTTCCCAGCGCAATTCAAAAGGCAGGAACCCGAAGTCACCTGAGTGCATTGCAGACATTACAAGGGAACTCAGTGACATCTGTGAGCCGAGAAGGGCACAGCCTGTGCTTCTGTCACTTGGCGGGCACATGTGGCCGTCTAGACACCTTGCCACCAGCTCTTCCCTGATAGGACATTGATTCTGAGACCAGGCATGGAGACTCGATTTAAAAAGCAGAGCTGATCTTAAGTTTGGGGTCCCGAGAGCAGGGAAAAAAAGCTTCCAGTTAACCTCCAGAAAGGCAAGGACACATCTTGTCCTCAACGGGCAAGTGACATTTCTCATGGGCCGGTCAACAGTTCCGTTTCCATCCAACCTTGAGTGACAGGCCAGCCTCGGGATCCTGCACCTCACAGACACACAGAATTGTCTCCGTGGCTGGCTTCCTGCCTGCCCGTCCCCTCCCAGGGCTCCACCCGGTTTTGTTTGTGGAGTTTCCTATTTGTCTTATGAGGACCGAGGAATGTCTGGGCTGCTTTCCCATGACCCTCTCCACTTGGTGGGAATACAGGTGGGTAACTCAGCAGCGCTGTGGTTCCCGCTGCTGGGCTGCCCTAAGCCGGGTGGCAGGCTTAGAAACCTCAAAGCAGACCTGTGCTTCTTCTCCTTAGAACAAACAGGAAGCTCTTTCCTCATTAAAGACTTGCAGTGGCCTGGGCTGAGCTGCTACAGCGTCCGGCCAGTTCCGCTTGCCTCAGCGAGGCTGGAGAGGTCTGAGGGGCACTGATTTCTCAGGGAGGCTGGTGGTCTCATCCTGGCTTATAAGCTACTTTTCAGAAGTGCAAACTCACTTCCTTAACATCTCCGGAACCAGTGGAGACCAAAGAGCAAGAAAAGTTGGGGATCAAACCCAGGGACCTCCTGTATTAGGCTACTGTTCCATCACTGAGCCACACACCCCAGTCCTGATCATTTTTATGAACTGCAAAACTCAAGTCCAGCCTCAAAGAAGGTTTCCCATCAGGATGTCATCATCTGTTCTGAAGCAGAATGTTTTTGTTTGAGCAGAACACTTGTCCCTTCGTGATTTGTCTGATAGAAAAACCAGCTTTCATTTTGTCCGGGCTAAGTGACACTTTTTTCCATAGGTGGGAGGGGTCCGTGAATCATAGCTTGCAGGGAAGGCAAAGAACATCCCTGTTTTTGTTTTTGTTTCTTTAATGATTTGGTCATAGGTATTTTAAAAACTCCTGTTTGGAAAAGTTGTAGAGGGAAATAACACCAAGTGTATTAGGCAGTAAAGCCATGGGTGAACTTGTACTTCTTCCTCATGTTCTTATTTTTCCAGATTCTTAATAATGAGCATGTATTGCTTTTCTGGCTAGAAAAGGTATTGAGAACGCATTCCTGCTTTTTGAAAAACCTAGTCAAGTATGATTTCACCTTAATAATACTTTCATATACACACACTCCCCTAGTTCTGAGAGACTGCACACTGTCTCAGTTCACAGGAAACCCACCTTGGAGAGGTGGCACCCCCCAACCCCTGCTGTTTAGTTTTGCAAGGTTGTCACATGCGTCTTTTTTTTTTTTTTTTTTTTTTTTTTTTTTTTTTTTTTTTTTTTTTTGCGGTACTGGAGATTGAACTACTCAGGGACATTCTACCTCCGAGCTACACCCCCAGCCCCATTTTTTATTCTTTATTTTGAAACAGGGTCTGTAAGTTGCAGAGGGCCTCACTAAGTAGCTGAGGCTGGCCTTAAACCCAGATCCTCCTGTCTCAGCCTCCCAAGTACTGGGATTACAAGTGTGCGCCACCACACCCAGCTACATGTGTCTTTTTATTTAAAGAACAAGAACCTTGAGAGGTCAGAATACTCTTTTTTAGGGATCATTAAACATGCTAAGAAATAAAAATCTTTTCTTCCCTGCTCCCTCTCCTGCAGCCCATGCAGAGCCTAGAGGTCTAGGTCAATTCCCCTCATTACTGCACTTTATTTTTCAGTCACCTTCGAAGGTGGGTGCTTGGTCAGATCAGTTGAGGTGACTGTGTTCTCATTGCAGGTGTGGGAGCCACCTCTGGGGTCTCTGCCAACTCCCCCAGCACCTCTGGAGGCAGCACCCTGTCCCCGTTCCAGCATGCCCATAAAGGTAAGGAGAGTGCCCAGGCAGGGTGGTCTAGACTGGAGGGGGACTTGGCAAGCTAAGAGGAAATCGTGTAGCAATGACAGACTTCTTCCCCCACTAAAGTCACTTCCCTGGTGTGATTGGATCATACCCGGAGCCCCCAGCTGCAGGAAGTTAGTAATTATCTCTGCAAGGAGTGGGACTGGTCATTCCACCGGCGTCAAGGCCCATTAGGAAGTGCTAGATGTGAAGGCATCTTGCAAGGTGGCAGGCAGGATGCTCTGTCAGCCGGGAGCGGGAGAAATGACATTTCCTGCGCTTTGGTTTGGCTGAAAGTCAACAGCAATTCTACTGCGGGTCTTCATATAAACCTGAAGACCTTTATACTTTAATGCCTGTTTTCCTTAACTAAAGGTCACTCTCCCTAACCCCTTATGGATGGAAATGATTAAACAGCCCTGCCTCCACCCAAGTCTCACAAGCCCCCAGGCTGGCTGGTCCTCTCTCCCTGCACTGTTTTAATGCCACCTGTTATTTGAGCATATTAAAGGCTGGGTCTCCCTCTGTGAGGCTTGGGGCATCTTCTGGAGTCCTCAGAGCATCGACATGCAGTCTCCTGCATACTGTCACAGAGCACGCAGCAGGGACACCACACCAGGACACACACACACATCTCACTTCCCGCCAGGACGCAGACAAGAGCACACAACCCGGAGAATAGCAAGACACGTGCATCGCCCATGCCTGGCACCCAGCAGTGTTACGGGGGCACCCCAAAGACACCAGGAGGCTCAGAGCCCGGGCCGTGGGATCTCAGCTCTGTGTCTCCCTCAGATAACCCAGGAGCTTCATTCAAATGCTTGTCACCTGCCCTTTTGGGGGATAGGTCACTTGGATCCTGCTTCCTAAGAAACAGGGTCCTGTTTGGTTATTTTAGAGAATTAGAACAAGCGTCAGGGAATTCCGCAGGTCCAAGGCTGCCCAAATTACGGAAATGAACAAATTCCGCTTAGGATAAGGGACAGCCCTGTGAAAGAGCAGCACAGCCCTGGGACACTTATTGTGACACTGAAGTTGGAAATGCATGAGGCATCAGAGAGAGCCGAGCCAGAGTCCAACCTCCAGCCTGAGGAGTCGACTTCGGCATCCTGACTTTTGCTTGGAAATGCCCAAACCTGGGTTGTCCTACCTTCAAGACGCTCTCATTCACGGGCCTCTCTTCCTCGTGTCCACCTTTGCCCTGGTGTCCCCAGAGTAGTAGAAACGAGAGCAAGCACCCCAGGAATGGCAGGGAAGGCGAACCTGCATGCCGCCTGAGTAAGCTTGATTGACAGCAGCGAGGGGAGCGATGGCAGTCCTGCCCCGGCGGCCAAAGCACTCTGCGAGCTCGGAGTGTCCCAGGGGCAGGGCCATTCTGACAGGGGCTGGGGGCCTAGAGAAGGGGCCTGCAGGGACATTCACACCGCCGTCCCCCTCCCCCATGCCAGCAGAGCTCTCGGGCCAAGGACACCTGGCCACGGCGCTGATCATCGCCATGTCCACCATCTTCATCATGGCCATCGCCATCGTCCTTATCATCATGTTCTACATCATGAAGACGAAGCCTTCCGCCCCAGGTGACACAGCCCTGCCCCTGCACCCTCCCTCGGGGACACTGCCACCTCACCCCCCTTGGGAGAGCCTCACGGCTGACGCCCTCCCTCCTCTCTCTCCAACCAGCCTGCTGCTCCAGCCCCCCGGGGAAGAGCGTGGAGGCCCCGGTGAGCAAGGACGAGGAGAAGAAAGAGACCCCAGGTGGGTAGGCACAGCCCGCACGCCCCCTGCACAGTGCAGTGTCCTACTGCCACCGTGGAGCGTGTTCACCCCTGTCCCCCGCTGCCCAGCAGCCCAGCCTCCAGGCGTCTCTGCTCTCATGCTGCTAGGAGGCGGGGTGCACCTGGACGGGGTGGTGGTCATCGGGCAGTGCTGCTGAAAGGGGAACAAACGGAGAAACCCAGTTCAGAGCCACCAGCCGACGCTCACCCCACCCCAACCTCCCCTTTCCCCACAGACAATGTGGTGATTTTCTCTGAGAAGGATGAATTTGAGAAGCTGCCAGCAACTCCAGCAAAAGCCACCAAGAGGTAAGCAGAGGTGGCAGGCACTGGCGCTGGGTGGCCCTGGTGCTCAGCTTCCGGCCGGGTGCTGGGAGCCTGAAACCCACAGCTCCCCAACCTCCAGCCTGTAGCTTCCTATCTTGTCTCGGCTCTTCCCTTCCACTCTTCCAGCACCTGTCTGTCTGTCTGTCTATCTATCTTTTCCTTCCTTCCTTCCTTCCTTCCTTCCTTCCTTTCTTTTTTTTTTTTTTTTTCGTGTGTGTGTGTGTGTGTGTGTGTGTGTGTGTGTTTTGCTGGGGATTAAATCCAAGAGTATTCTACCTCCGAGCTACACCCCCAGCCCTATTTTATTTTATTTTATTTTGTTTTTATGGGGAAACAGGGACTCACTAAATTGCTGAGGCTGGCCTCGAATTTGCAATCTTTCCTGTTTCAGCCTCCCAAGTACTGGGATTACAGGTGTGCATGAGCCGGGTGTGGTGGCATACGCTTGTAATCCCAGCATCTGGGAGGCTGAGACTGGAGGATCTGGGTTCGTGGCCAGCCTCAGCTTCTTAGTGAGGCCCTCTGCAACTTAGTGAGACCCGTTTCAAAATAAAGAATAAAAAATAGGGCTGAGGGTGTAGCTCGGAGGTAGAATGTCCCTGGGTTCCATCCTCAGTACCGAAAAAAAAAAAAAAACACAAAAAACAAAAAACAAATACAGGTGTGCACCACCACGCCCAACTCCAGCATTTCTTATTCCCAAAAGTAGAAACAGAAAAGTAGTAGAAAGGACAGGGGATGTGAGTTTCACCAAAATGCGGGGGAACATTGAAAGACCCTACTTGGAGAAAAGCAGACATATTTCATATATAAATATTCAATAATGACTAAAACCTGACAGTTGTGCTTTAAAGCTTAGACCCTGAGCTTTTGTCCCACCAACTGCCCTCAGGTCTTGGAGACCAGACCTGCGAGCCACGTGGCGGTCTGTGGGGCAGTGTGCTTTCCAGGTGGGGACAGGGACAAGCCAGATGGCTCCCTGTGAGGCCCTGGAGCCTGGCGTGGAAGCAGCTGCAGGGACTTCAGCGTGGCTTTTATTTTCTTTGTATTATCCTGGCTCTGGGGTTGTGTTTGCGAACGGGCTCCATTGCTATAACCCAGTTACTGGCGAAGATGATGGTGCCTTTTAAAAGGGAGGGGAAAAAAAAAAGTTTTCAGCCAAACCACAGGAAGTAAGCAGGATGCCTAGCAAAGGGAATGTTGTTTTTCATCTATCTGGAATGTTTTGAGAGCACTGGGTGCCGTGTGGCATGAGCCCGGGCTCGCCTCTTGCGACCACCCAGCCTGCCCACCCTCCGGGGCACACATCCAGCCAGGCCACTTCACCGGTCAAGAGGGGGCTTGCCAGGCACAAGGCGCTGCTCCCTTCGTTTTCAGTTCTTCTCGAAAATGCATGGATCCGGTGCTATCCGCCCAGCCTTGTTGGCTGAACACGGAGACGGAGGTCGAACTTGGTGCTTACTGGGGTGGAATACAAGAATCTAAAACTGAATACTTAGTGACACCTTTACTAAGCCTCCACTGTGGGCCAGGTGGGATGACAAGATGAGCGGTGCCACCACAGCCCTCGGTGGCTGCTCCCATGCACCTTTGAGAACCCGCTCCAGATACTTGCGAGTCACCCTGTATGGGAGTCGCATGTTGGGAAAAGATCAGGAAGCAGGGACACGTGTGTTTCTCATGTCATGGCTCCGTGGGTAGTAAATACTTAAGGGATTGTCCACGCCTGGGCCACAGGGTCTCCGGTGGGGGTCTCCTGCCCGGGCTGCAGTTAGTTAACAAGCGTCTTTCCTGTTTCCCCAGCGAGAATGACGCCTCCTCCGAGAATGAGCAACTGCTGAGCCGGAGCGTGGACAGTGACGAGGAGCCGGCCCCCGATAAGCAGGGCTCCCCGGAGCTGTGCCTGCTGTCTCTGGTTCACCTGGCCAGGGAGAAGTCAGCTACCAGCAACAAGGCAGCCGGGGTGAGGCTCCAGCCCGCGATGGAGTGGGGCAGCGGCTGCGCGCCACCCTTCCTATTGAATGGGCTCCTAGGAGGCAGGAGGGCACGGTGCCCGCAAGTCCAAGCTCGGACACTGGACAGAGGGATGGGTTAACAAGATAGCCAGAAGATAGAAACAAGTGTCACTTTATTATATTGCTTCTTAGAGGAAGATAGAAATAAGCAAAGAGAAAAAAGTTAAAATCACTCGGAATGTCAGAGAATGACAACAAAATGTTTGTAAACAGACTGGTATATATCACTCACACACACACACACACACACACACACACACACACACACACACACACGCACACACATCATATACATATGCATACAGAAAAGAAAAGAAAAAAGCCGAGCATGGTGGCACATGCTTGTAATCCCAGTACTTGGGAGGCTGAGACAGGAGGATCCCAGGTTCGAAGTCAGCCTCAGCAACTTAGCAAGGCTCTCAGCAACCTAGTGAGACCGATTTCAAATAAGAAATAAAATCGGGCTAAGGGTGTAGCTTGGAGGTAGAATGCCTCTGGATTCAATCTCCAGTACATATATATATATGTCTGTAATACAGACCCATACATATATATGGGTCTGTGGTAAATGTGTATAGTTTTTCCTGTCATTGTTTCCTAAACAATACAGTATAACAAGTATTGATGTAGCATTTATGTTGCATTAGGTACCATTAAGTCATCTAAAGATAATTTAGAATACATCAGAGGAAGTGCCTAGGGTCTAAAATACGCTTTATATAAGGGACTTGAGCATCTGCAGATTTTGGTATCCTCAGGAGTCTTGGAACCAGTCCTAGAAACCAAAGAATGATCATATATATTCTTAGATGTATTTTTATTTAGAAATAGGCTTACATGTACAAATTGCCCATAGGTTTTTGTTGTTGTTTTTGCAGTACTGGGGATTGACCCCAGGGGTGCCTTGCTACTCAGCTACATCCCCAGCCCTTATTTTTTTTAATTTTGAGACTAAGTCTCACTAAGTTGCCCAGGCCTTCCTCAAACTTTCCATCCTGCCTGCCTCAGCCTCCTGGGATTACAGTGGTGCGCCACCTCACCCAGCTGTCCCTTGGGTTTTATTACCCATGGCAGGCCACCTGGATCATGTTCACCCTCTCACCTCAGGGCAGCTGTGTCGCCAGGCAACATCACCAATGGTGAAAATGCCCTATCGGGATCCTGGTCCGGCCTGGTCCTCCTGGGACACCACGCTCTGGGCTGCCCTGAGTTTAGTGACCTCTCTAAAAAGGCCACCCACCACTGGCAGGGACCTGGAGGCCTGTGGGATTGTTACAGTGTCTGCGAGTGGCCATGGCGGGGGGACATGGACAGCCAGGGCCACTCAACACCTGTGAGAGGGGATGGCCCCCACAGCCCTGCTTAGCTGTGACACACATGGCTGCCCTGCAGCTAGCAGGGTCCTCACCATCATCCTTCCAAAAACACTGGTGACAGCTGTGGCTGCAGTTTGCCCAAGAAGCGCCCCTGGAGTGAGCTGAGGGTGTCTGCATGGGAAACCCTAAGAAAACCCTTTCTCCAGGGATGTTTTGGCAGGTTTTGCCTGAGGGCTTGGTCAAAGTACCCTAGCTATCAGGGCAAGATCTCTAGCTGCCAGGACTAAGATGAAAGACTTAGTTCTTGACTACAAATGTCTCCCTTTCTAAAGATCAACCCTCTCTCAACTCTCCTCTCTAGATCCAAAGCCGAAGGAAGAAGATACTGGACGTGTATGCCAACGTGTGTGGCGTTGTGGAAGGTAAGCCTAAAAAGAGCCGCCCAGGGGGCACTTGCTCGAGGGGATCCCCACTGATCTGTCCCGAAGTCAGACGCCGGAAAGGAGCTGTGTGTCCTGGGAAGGGACTTGAGGGAAGTCACTCACATGACTTGTCCTGCCGCCATCAGAACAGCCTCCTGAAATGGCTTTGGGTGTGGAGGAAAGGGACGGGGCTCCCAGCTAGTCAGTGCAGTGCCCAGTATGGTGACTAGTGGGGTAGGGAACATCACTGGAGCCATGGTTCCAGGACCCACGTCTGCCCAGGGTCAGCCATTCATCCGGTGTAGTCACAGCTGATTAACAGCAGGGACACGTTCTGAGAGAAGCACTGTTAGGTGATCTCACCCTTGCATGATCAGAATAGCCCACAAACTAAGACATCAAGATACAACATAATCTTATGGGACTGCTGTAGTACTTGCAGTCTGTACCCCACAAGAACATCATTATGCAGCGGAGGGCTGTACCTAGCAGTCCCTCCCTGGCCCTCCCAAGGTTCACAAAGTATGACAGCCTTGGAGGGCCCCCCATCTCCCTTCCAAAACTGCCTCCTGGGAAGCAAAGTCAGTAGCCCAAGCCATACCTGGTGTGGGCAAGTAAGAAACAACATAAACATTTCAGTCTGAAATCCTAATCCGCCACTCCCAATTGCTGCAAAATCCAGTCCCTAAATTACCTCCATTCACCCAGAATTCATTCGCCTTATTGCTGAGGTCAGGGGATTTTCCGGCTTTCTGCCTTGCTGGTACCCCTACCCCAACTCCCCAGTCTGGCGGAGCAGCAGGAGCGAAGCCAGGTGTGCACTTCATGGCTCCTGCCCCACGTGGGCTGGGTGCAGCCTGTTGAGCTTGGGCAGACTGGCCGGGTGCTCTGTTGGCCACAAATAACTGCTGAGTGAGTTCCAGTGCCAAGAATTCCTCTTGGTTGTCTGCCAAAATATGGCATCTCTCCGTGAATACATGCCCGGTCAGCCTGCCTGATCAAGCCTGGCATGGCCAGGGGCTGTTGGCTGCCCAGTAGAAGGTGGTCAGGGACATGCATTCCAGAACCCTGAAAGCGCTTCCCTGTTCCAAAGAAAATCTTGCCTTTAAGAACCCAGACCTGTGGGACAGTGGTTTTCAAATTAATTTTAGGAACCTTGAACATAAGAGGCACCTCTCCAGGGAAGTTAGCAGGGTCGGAGCTTGAAGCCCTGTGTCCTCAGCCATCCCATGGCGCTTGGGTGACTTCTAATCCCACAGCAATGCTGATACACAGCTAGGCTAGACCTCAGATCATCAGGGTCCAGCCCTGAGGAATGGTAGTGTCGCCTGGAGATCATAACACTACCTCTGTGTACCCAGCCAGCTCCACCTGCCCCAAGAGCCTGGTGTTACTGCTCTGGGATGAGTCTCTGGCATCAAAGTCTTTTTGGTTCTTTATTTTTGAATTGAACTTTTTTGCTGTGAGATAATTCTTACCATGGAGTGGTAAGCAATAAGACGACGGAGAGAGACTGTGTACTCTCTACCCAGGTCCTCCTAATGATGGCTTTTTGTAAAACTGTACATAGGAGTCACAACCAGGACATTGATATTGATATAATGAAGACAGAGACCCTTTCCACCACATCAGGGAACTCTCTCTTCCCCTTTTATGGCCACATCCATTGCCCACCTGCCCCCATCCCCTCCTTAGCTCCTGGCAACTACTGATGTGTTCTCCATTGCTATAATTTTGTCATTTCAAGAATGTTACAGAAGTGGAATGCAGTATGTAACCTCTTGTGACTGGCTGTTCTTGTGTCTCATAATTCACTGGAGATTCGTTGGGTGGTTTTACATGTCAGTAATTTGTTCCTTCCTGTCTCTGAGTAGTGTTCCATGGGCCACAGTTGTTTTAACCCTTCTCTTGGTGAAGGACACCTGGGTTGTTTCCAGTTACAAACTATTATGCTTGAAGGTGCAGTTGATTACAGTTTTTTTTTTTTTTTTTTTTTTTTGGTGAATACACACCATCATAAATCTGGGATAAGTGCTCAGGAGTTTAGTAATTGTTGGGCTACTTGCATGTTTAGCATTTTTGAAAACTGCCAAAATGTTTTCCAAGGTGGCTGCACCACTTTTAAGGTCTCATTTATTTAGGTCATCTTTGGTTCCTTTCATCACTATTATGTAGTTTTCAGAGAGTTCTGTTCAGTAGTCTTCAGAAATATATTGTTATATTTATACTTGAGGAATTTTATGTAGCAATGTATAAATGATTCAGATTCTCCATTATCTTCAATAGCATTTGGTGTGGCTATTTAATCATCCTAATAGCTGCATTACGATATCTAATTGTGGTTTTGTGTTTCCCTAATGTGTGGACATTTTTTCCTGTGTTTATTTACCACTATATGTCCTTTTCAATAGAGTGTTTCTTATGACTTTTGCCCATTTGTGTAATTATTGAAAAAAATTTTTGCTGTTGAGTTTTGAGGGTTCTTTATATATTTTAGATATTAGTCCTTTGTGGTTTGCAAATATGTTCTTGATTTTATGAGTAGTTTAGCTTGTCTTTTCACTCTCTTAACAGAGTATTTCACTGGGTAAAGTTTAAATTTTTAGAAGTCAATTTATTTATTTATTTATTTTGTGGTACTGGGGATTTAACTCAGGGGCATTCTACCTCCGAGCTATACCCCCAGCCCTATTTTTTATTCTTTATTTTGAAACAGGGTCTCACTAAGTTGCAGAGAGCCTCACTAGGTAGCTGAGGCTGGCCTCATGAACCAGGATCCTCTGGTCTCAGCCTCCCAAATGCTGGGATTACAAGCATATGCCACCATGCCTGGCTAGAGGTCAATTTTATCATAAAAATTTTCCTTTTTGGACTGTGCTTTTATTATCAAGCTTAAGGGCTTTTTGCCTAGCTCTAGATTCCAAATATTTTCTCCTATAATTTTTCCTAAGAGAATTATAGTTTTATGTTTTAAGACCATGATCAGTTTAATTTTTTAATAAAATATGAGACTTAGGTAGAGGTTTAGTTGTTTGTTAGTTTGGGAGTTTTAGTATTGATGTCCAGTTACTTCAGCATCATTTGTTGAAAAAGTAATCTTTCCTGCGTTGAATTGCTTTTCTATGTTTGTCAAAAATCAGTTTGGCATATATGTGTAGGTCTATTTTCTGGAGTCTTTTCTGTTGCATTGCTTTGTGAATCTCTCCTTCTGACAATACTACAAAGTCTTGATTCCTGTATAATATATAAGCTGTAGAATAACACGTAAATCTGGAAATTGGTCAGTTCTCATTTTCATTTTTTTCTCAAAATTCTTTTTTTAGTTTCTGTGCCTTTTCATAAGTTTCAGAATAATCTTCCTTATATACAAAATATATAGCTAGGGTTTTGATAGTAATTGCATCAAACGTGCTTATTGATTTGAAGAGATTCAACATCTTTATTGTCTTTTAATCCATGAAGATGGTATATTTTTGCATTCATTTGATCATCTTTGATTTTTTTGTGTATGTGTGATATCGGGGATTGAACCCAGGGGAATTCTACCTTTGAGCTACACCCCCAGTCCTATTTTTATTCTTTATTTGAAACAAGGTCTCACTAAGTTACAGAGGGCCTCACTAAGTAGCTGAACCTGGATCCTCTGGTCTCAGCCTCCCAAGTACTGGGATTTATAAGTGTGTGCCACCACACTCGGCTCATCTTTGATTTCTTTCATCAGCATTGTGTAGTTTTCAGAAAATTGTATATATTGCTACATTTGTACTCCAAGTATTTTATTTATTTTTTGTGCAATATGGCATTTTGATTTAATTTCAGTATCCATGTATACATTTCTTGTATATAGAAAGACAATTGATTTTTGTATGTTTATCTTGTATCTTGTGGCCTTGCTGAATTCCCTTATAAGATCTGGAAGTTTTCTTGTTGATTTCTTGGGATTTTCTACAAGGATAATCACATTGGCACATGGGGACCACCCATGCTTTGTTCTTGAACTTAAAGGGAAAGGCTTCAATTTTTCATCACTAAGAAAAATGCTATCCCAAGACTTTTTGTAAATGGGTTACATTAAATTTGCAAATGCATTACATTACTTTTCAATATTGAACCAGTCTTATATCCTTAGAATATACGCCACTTATCATGGTATATATTTCTCTGCTATATGGTTGAATTCTATCTACTAATATTTTGTTAAAGATCTTGCATTTGTATTTGTGAAGGACATTGGTGATTTTGCATCGTCTTGGTCTAGTTTTGCTGTCAAGGGGGGGAAATAGTTTCTACTTTTCTATTTTCTGGAAGAGACTGCGTAGAACCGGTGTTGATTCTTACTAAACGTTTGGTAGAATTTTAAGATAATTTTAGCAGGGTGGAGCCTCTGTGGACGGTGATTTCTGATGCCTGTGGCCTTTCCTGTCCTAGGTCTCAGCCCCACCGAGCTGCCCTTCGACTGCCTGGAGAAGACGAGCCGGATGCTCAGTTCCACGTACAACTCTGAGAAGGCCGTCGTGAAAACGTGGCGCCACCTCGCCGAGAGCTTCGGCCTGAAGAGGGACGAGATTGGGGGCATGACAGACGGCATGCAGCTCTTCGACCGCATCAGCACGGCGGGCTACAGCATCCCAGAGCTGCTCACAAAGCTGGTGCAGATCGAGCGGCTGGATGCCGTGGAGTCCTTGTGCGCAGACATACTGGAGTGGGCGGGGGTGGTGCCGCCTGCCTCCCCGCCCCCCACTGCATCCTGAGCAGCTGCCTGGGGCTGTCCTTCCTGGGCTGAGCCGGGGATCCAACAAGGCCTCTGAGGCCGTGAGCGGTGCCAACAGACTGCCAAGAATCGAGGCTTTTTGTGATGTGTCACTGCAGCGCCTTAGGCTGCTCTACTGAGGAGCAAGAGGAAATGGAGGCCTCGCTTCCCATCGAACCAAAGATACAGGATTAAAGCCGGGATGCTCCCAGCGTCACACCTTTACCTCACCAGGCAGAAGGAACATTTCATTCACTGATCCGGCCAGGCAGCCAATCCACCGTTAAGCACATTCAGGAGACGCTGCTGGGTACTCAAACCATGAGGGATGACCGACGTGAAGAATCTGGTCCTGTCTAGAAGGCGCTTACACTCAGCGGGAGAGAGAAGAGAAGACATCACACGAGCTGGATGAGGCGATGCCAAGAAGATGCGATGGAAATGCTAAGAGGAAGGGGTGGCGTCTCACGGGGCTGATGAAGGAGAGCACCCGTGGGAAGAAAGCAGCTCAAACGTTTTGGTACAGTGGTTACAAAATGCAGTGTCGTTTCCGGCTCGATACAGTCTGCCGACGTCCTTTGTGCTTTCACTGGGATAACCTGACTTATCCTCAGGGCTGTGCACATCTCTACCGGCTTCCCAGTCGATGGCGGAAGCACTCGCTCTGGGTCACTCGCGTGCACGTCATGTGTCTGTCCAGTCAGACGTGTGCAGTGGCCAGTTTTATTGGCTAAGAGCGCGGCGGCTCTGGATTACATGTGACTGGCCTTTCAGTCTTGTCCAAAGGGGACTGCAACACTCGAGGACATGGCAGTTCAAGTTATAGTGTGTCAGGCTATCTGTTTACTTTAAATGGATATGAGTGGTCAACTCTGCTTAGAGAGGAAGATGGAGACGTCCTAAGAGTTTGGCCAGGCATCATTCTAGATTTCCAGAGAGTTCCGCCATCTGTGAATGAAGACCAGGGTGTGGGAGTTTCAGACTCTGCTTTTTGAGCCAGTCAGGGACAGTGGAGCCCGTTGTGAGGCTTGGAATCCTGGGCCATCGTCTTCTCCCTCCACCTCAGCTTCACTTCTGCACGTGAGAGGCTGGTGTGTCATTCTGGAATCGAGAAAAGTAAGGTTCAGGTGAGCAAGAGAGAAAGCAGAGCCGTGGCATGCCGGGTCTTGGAGGTGCTCCATGAAATGAATACAGTGCGAGCTGTCAAGCAAAATGGGACCCAAACCAGCAAAACTCACCATTGGTATCTTCGCAGTAACTGCAAGTGTTTGACAGAACATTGATAAAGTTAGTAAAGTAGGATGGTCCTGGGCAGATTCTCTTATTACCCCTGTAATTGCCTAGAGGCGGGGAGCTAGAGCAGTGGTTGTACCACGGGGTTAGCACCTAGCTCTCTGCTGAGCTTCCTTGCGATGGGGCTGACTGCGGTGATGACTCAACTAAAACGAAGTCTCTGATTTACAAAGCGATGTTTTTTAAAATTACGAGTCGCACGACCGAACAAATGCTTTGGGACGAGGGAAAATCAGTCTTACGTACAAAGCCAATGAGCAATTTCCCACCACTGAATGTACAACATACTGTGAGAGGATCATAATTAGGTCCTGAATATTTAATATCATCATTTACTGTGTCTGTTTGCTGCTGTGTTTTTTTTTTTTTTTTCTATTCCCCAAACCGATTTGGTATATTCTGCGAGCTAAATACTCTGCCGCAAAGCTTAATTATCCTTTTAATTCCTCTTTGAAGTCCTGCGGTGCCCCTCTCCCCCTGCTTTGCTGTAATGATGATGAGTGCCTACCCTTAATTAGACTGCAAATGTCACCCGTGACAAGCCAGCGGGTCCAGGGTAACAGCTCGAACCCTGTTTTGAATGATGTTCTTAGTGGGGGGCGGGGGTCTCTGTGGGCGGGGATTGGCCTCATCTCATCCTATTAGATGCTGGGGCCCGTGGGCCAGCCATAGTGCCCCTTGTTGGATTGCCTCCCCACCTCCCTTTCTTTGGGAGCTAATCCTTACATGGCCACACATTCCCTTGTCATTTACTCCAATTAGCTTTTTTGCCTTCATTGGGGGATTCAGAATCAATGAGGTCATAAATAATCCTTACTGACCGAAGCCGAGGCTCCTCCCTACCGTTTTGTCTGGAGACAGTTATTATTTTGCAATACTTAAAAGCATTGAGTAACCACTCCGGGCTAGGTCTGTGGCCCTAAGCCAGTGAAATCTTAATTGTGAATATTTTTTATGTAATTCTGTATATAGATAACTTATTATATTTTATAATCTCAATAAACATGCCAAATAAAAAAAAAAGAGAGAGAGAGAGAGACCTACCAACTGTTGTCATGTGAACTCTTTGCGTGTGGGGTGGGGGTGGTGAGTTGGGGAGGTTCTCACTACTCTGTTTCCCAGTAATTGCAACTGTGTATAATGAGACTATAGGACCCCAATGAGCCATAAATGAAGTGCCCAAAATGTTGTGGCTGGGGCCGTTCACTGGCAGAAGCAAGTATTACAAGGAAATCATGTAAAAACCACCTCAAGCACTGCTTTCCTAGTTGCCACGACTAGTTCATAAAGCAATGTATCACGCAGTTACTGCTGTGTAACATAAATGGATCCCAAAATTCAGTGGTTTAAAGCACAGTCATTCCTCATTCCAGCTCAGGGGTTATTAGGGGTCAGCTGGCCTGGGCTGGACCCAGTTGAATCTCCCCAGGCTGGGTACTCTGCTGGTAGGAAAGCCTTAACTTGGGAAGTTCTGTTCTCTCATCTCTCATCTTCCTCCTCAGACCAGTCAGTGAGTCTGAGCATGGTGTCACCATGGCAGTGACAGAAAGGCCAAAGAGCAGAAACAGGCAGTCTCTGATCATCAGGGCTGGGAACTGGCTCACTGTTAATTCTGACTCATCCTATTGGCCAAAGCAAGTCATGTGAACAAGCCCAGAGCCAAGAGTCAGGAAGAACACTCCACCCCATCTGCATGAAGAATTGCACAAATAGCAAAGGGCATGAGGTACAACAAATTATGTTAGTCAGTTTTCTGTGACTATAACAAATACCTGAGATTGTCAACTTATAAAGAAAAAAAGGTTTATTTTGACTCAGGGTTTTCAAGGTGTCAGTCCACCAGTTGGTTGGCCCAGTTGCTTTGACCCTGCATCATGGCAACATACCACTTCATGACTAGAAAGCAAAAGAAAGAAAGAGGAGAAGCTGGGGTCCCAATATCCCCATCAAAGGCACACCCCCAGCCAGGTATGGTGGCACATGCCTATAATCCCAGTACCTTAGGAGGCTAAGATAGGAGGATCACAAGTTTGAGGTCAGCCTCAGCAACTGAATGAGGCTTTCAGCCACTTAACAAGACCCTGTTTCAAAACAAAAAAATAAAATAAAATAGGGCTGGGGGTGTAGCTCAGAGGTAGAATGACTCTGGGTTCAATACCCAGCACCACACACACACACAAAAAGATACACCCCCCCCCCAATAACCTAAAGACCTCCCAAGAGGCCACACCTCCTAAAGGCTCCACCACTTAGGATGAGCAAGCCTTTAATGTATGTAGTGTGTGTGTGGAGAGGGGGTACTGGGGATGGAACCCAGGGGTATTCTACCTCTGCGCCATTCCCCCAGCCCCTATTTTATTTTTTATTTGGAAACAGGATTCATTAAGTTGCTGAGAGTCTAAGTTGCTGAGGCTGGCTTCTAACCTGTGATCCTCTTCTGATGGGGATATTGGGATCCGAGCTTCTCTTCTTCCTTTCTTTTGCTTCCCAGTCTCCCACATACTGGGATTATAGGTACATGACACCATGCCTGGCTTAACATTTGGACCTTTGAGGGACATTCTTGATCCAACCTGTAGCAGACAGGTAAAGAATTGGGACGGATAAGGCAAGCATCCACGGGTACACTAGTTTTATATGGCTGCTGTATCACATTATAAGTCCAATGCCTAAAGCAACACAGATCACTTTACCTTACCATTAAGAGTTCAGAGATCCTAAAAAAAAAAAAAAAAAAAAAAAAAAAAAAAAAAAAAAAAAAAAAAAAAAAAAAAAAAAAAAAAAAAAAAAAAAAAAAAAATCAAGGTGTTGGCAGCATTCTGCTCCTTCTAGAGCTTTAGCAGAGAATCCATTTCTTGCATTTTTAATCTTAGAAAAAGCCTGCATTCCTCAGCTTGTGGGTCCTTCTGTCCTCCGGGGCCATGACTGTCCCCCTCTGACCTCTGCCCCTCTGGCCCTCCTGCCTCCCTCTTTACCTCATAAAGACCCTTGTGACTTCAGCATGCCCAAAGACAATTTAACCCAATCACATCTGCAAAGCACTTTTGCCATATGGGGTAACATTCATAGCTTCTGGAGATTAGGAAATAGACAAGTGTGTGTGTGTGTGTGTGTGTGTGTGTGTGTGTGTGTGTGTGTGTGTGTGT
>PVLC010017442.1:0-33748 GCA_004027655.1 Graphiurus murinus
TGCGGTACTGGGGATTGAACTCAGGGGCATTCTACCTCTGAGCTACACCCCCAGCCCCTTTTTATTCTTTATTTTGAAACAGAGTCTCACTGAGTTGCGGAGTGCCTCACTAGGTAGCTGAGGCTGGCCGCGAACCCGGATCCTCCGGTCTCAGCCTCCCGAATGCTGGGATTACAAGCGTGCGCCACCACGCCCGGCTTGAATTTTTTTTTTATTAGAAATAGTTGTCTTATGATAGTATTATGGATTTTAATGTTTTTAAAAAACTTTTAACGTTATTCTACTGTATTACATTTGGGTAAAGTGGGGTATAACCTGAAAGTTTTTACTCCCCCAATTCCATATTTTTCCCTTCCTATTTAACAGCTTTAACCTGTTCGGTAAAGTTTTTCATTCACAGGTCTCAGATTCTACCCAAAACAGGCCAAACTGCTATACCTTGGACATCGCCTAGACCTAATCCAGCCACTCTTTTTTTTTTTTTGGCGGTACCAGGGATTGAACCCAGGGGCATTTTACCTCCGAGCTACACCTCCAGCCCTATTTTTTATTCTTTATTTTGAAACAGGGTCTCTCTAAGTAGATGAGGCTGGCCGCAAATCTGCGATCCTCCTGTCCCAGCCTCCAAAGTACTGGGATTACAAGCGTGCGTGCCTACACGCCTGGCCAGCCACTCTTTTGGGGGTCCTAATGTCTGTATCAAGTTATAAGGTATGTTGATACTGCGATTAAGGGCTTGTTTTAGGATGAGCCCTTTTCTCCATATTAGATTTTATCTGGGTCCTTAAGCCTAACAACCTTTAGAAGAGAGAGGGGAGGACAAAGGTCTACAAGAACATTTGGATAGACCAGTTAGTGGCCCTGAGTCCTACACCTGGCTCGGAGGAGTCGTCCAAAGTATGATGGACCACAGACCAGCCGGTCTGCTCTGAGCTGAGGAACCTGAGCAGTCAAAGGTCGGGGAAAGGCCTTAATTAGAAACTGAAGGGACTGCTTAAGATGGCTATTTACGAAAAGCCGCCCACGGAGGGAGTGTGCTGACTGGGGGATGCTCTTGGGAGTTTTCCTCAAATGGGGGCCTTGGAGACCAGAGGCAGTGAGACACCCGAAGGTGCTCAGGGAGGGTATCCTTGGAGGCCTGGGCCTCGGAATTCGGGTTGCGAGACAGGGCCCCAGGCCGACCAGGCCGCGGCGCCCCGCCCTTTCCCCCCGGACGCGGGCCGGCCCGGGGCGGGGAGCGGGCGGCGAGCGGGCGCTTACAGGTCGGTGCCGAGCTGCGTGAAGCCGGAGTTGAGCGAGGCCCGGGCTATCCGGCGCCACAGCAGGTCGCAGCTGGTGAAGCGCCGCAGCCAGCGGCACACCTGCGCCAGGCGGCCGAGGGCCCGCATGTCCAGGTAGGAGCAGATGAGCAGCAGCAGCTCCTCCGGCAGGCGCCAGAGCGCGGGCTCCGCAGCAGGGCGGCCAGTCGACTCCCCGGCCGCCGCGTCCTCCTCCTCGGCCGCTGGCGCCATGGCCGCCTCTGCCCCTGCGATGTCGCCCCAAGCCTGACCCCCTCGTCCCTGCGCTCTCCTCGGCCTGGCATCCTCCCGCCGCCCAGTGCTGAGCCTCCGCTCCTTCTCAACTCCTCCTGGCGCCTCCTTCCCGGCCTCTGCGTTCCCCTCATCCGCCTTCACGACGCTGCTCGCCCCGTCCTCCACGCTTCCGCCTCCCTCAGCTTCCCGCCCCAGGCCTGCCCTAGCTCCCGCCTCAGCCCTCAGCCCCGCTGCCTCCTTCGCCTTCCGCGGCCCTGGCTTCCCTTCCGCCCCGCTTCCTCTTCCGCCTTGCCCTGCGCCCGCTTTTCCCTTCCCCTTCCTCCGCTTCCCCCGCGCGGCCCTGGCTTCCTGCAGCGGCCTCGCCTCCCTGCCCTCGTCCTCGCCCTCGCCCTGGCCCTCGCGGGGCCCGCCGTCCCCGGGGATCCCCGAGCGACCCCGGCTGCCCATGAGCGGCCGCGGGGCCGGCCCGATGCGGAGCCGAGCCCGAGCCGCCGCCGCCGCCCGGGGAGGAGGCGACACCATGTCGGACCGGGTCACATGGGGCGGCGCGGGCCGAGGCCTGAGCCCGCCCCTCACACCTGCGGCCGCGGAGCTACTTAGGGGTGCGGGCCAGGCCCGGGGCTCTGACACCCGCATCCCTTGGGCCACCGGGAGCACTGGTGGAAGCACATGCATTCGATTTGCAAGCTCGTTGCAAAGCTCGCTAAAAGGCCTTGCCTAGTGTCACAAGAGGACCTTGGCCTTCAGAATGCGTCAAGTTTGAGCCCCTGCCCTCAAGAAGCGCCCAGTTGGGTGGTCTTCCCGCCTTCCTCTTTCCCCAGGTGATGCCTCCGTTTTTCAGGCCCCCAGGAAACTACAGCCCCAGAAGTTGACAGGTTCCGGTGCTATTTACAGTTCTCACAAAGTATGAACCAAGGTCCTGGCAGTGAACTTACATTATTAGAGGCATTAGAGACGTTGCAATTTATTAGATCCTAAGTCCTTAACTCCCCAGTCATGTATTAGGATATAGCAGATCTAGAGCTTCCTATTAGTCACCACACAAGTGCAAGTTGATTCTCCAAAGTCACTCAGGATCCCTTTCCATATCACCCATTCACATGGCACCAGTCTGAAGGGAAAGTTACTGAGGTCTTGACCTGTACTGTCCAACAGGATCTTCCCTAATCACACGTGACTACTGAGCATTTGAAATAAGGCTAGTCCAAATTGAAGCGTGCTGTGTGTGAAATACACACCAGATTTTGAAGACTTATACAAGAGAAAGACTGACACTGGTAATTTTATATTGATTACATATTAAAGTTAATATTTTAGATATTGGGCTGAATACAATATATTTTAATATAACTACTAGAAGATTAAAAATTATACATCCTACTTGGATTTGTGGCTCACATTATTTTTCTATTACAGGATTTGGAAGAGGGAGGAAGATGCCACTCCACATCTGTGTATCCTATACCCCAAATCAATATAGGAAAGAATGGGAAATTTTCTTTTGTATTTACCCACATCTTAACAACCATTTTCAGGAAGCAGGAATGAATGGAGAAACCAACTCTGAAAATTATTTGACACCTAGCATATCTAAGGAGAGACCAAGGGAAGCCACTTCATTGTATTATGAGGCTGCAGAAGAATCGTGTAACAAGGTCAGACCAGAATCTGGCTTTGCCTTAGAATTACTTTTTGATCTTAGCAAAACAACAACAAAAACCCCACCTATCTTGGCCTTTTAGTGTTCTCAGTCTGTAGTGGAGATAATACCTCTGCCTTACTTTCGAAGGATAAATGAGATGATCCCAGCAAAATGCTTTGAACTCTTCTAAGAACATTCTCAATAATTACAGGTCAAATCCTGTTACACACACACACACACACACACACACACACACACACACACACGAATAAAACAAAGGCTTTGTGCAGAAAATGACTTCTAAACTCCAGGCAGTGGTTTATTAAAAGCAGTATTTGGCTCATTTCAGTACAACCAAAAAAATTTAGAATGTCTCTTAGAGATCATTATGAAAAAAAATCTACTTATTCTCAGATATCTTGGTATTAGAAGACTACTGAAGCAGGAACACTGCAAACTCAGTGATGTCATCAACATTTTTTGATCTTGCTATTTTTGTATACTATAGTTGTGTACATTTGTATTTGAGCTACACTGAAGGAAATATAGACATGAATATAGCATGTGGTTGCTAAATTTTGTGTTCATATTTGTGTAGACATGTTTATAATTTCTTTCTGTTTGACTATTTTTGAAACTTTTGTTTATACATGGTAAAGCTAAGTAATTCATCCACATTGATTGTACCTAGTTTTTAGTGGAAGACTTGAAGGCACAAAAATTACTTAATTAACCCAATATAAATTGTTGATTAAAATCTACAAACAAGTACAACTTACCCTTTATCTCATGTTGCCTTCATTAATGGAGAAATTAAGCCATCATTTAAAAATATCAAATCAGCCGGGCGTGGTGGCGCACACTTGTAATCCCAGTACTAGGGAGACTGAGACCAGAGGATCTGGGTTCTCGGCCAGCCTCAGCTACTTAGTGAGGCCCTCTGCAACTTAGTGAGACCCTGTTTCAAATAAAGAATAAAAAATAGGACTGGGGGTGTAACTCAGAGGTAGAATGCCTCTGGGTTCAATCCCCAGTACTGCAAAAAAATAAATAAATAAAAATAAAAATATCAAATCATTCTGCTACACCCAGACTAGATGTCAGATAAACTGCTTAAGGTAGAATCTATGGTTTAATGATTTCCAGAAAAGCCAAAGTACTTGCTATGCAGGGAAAAATGCAAAGCCACATGGAAAATTAGCAAATATTCTATTATTTGGTGGTGATAACTGTCCCCAAATTTCCAAGCATTTTTAAAAAACGCTGTAATCCCAGTACTTGGGAGGCTGAGACAGGAGGATCACAGGTTCACAATCAGTCTCAGCTACTTAGTGAGGCCCACTGCAACTTAGTGAGACCCTGTTTCAAAATAAAGAATAAAAAATAGTGCTGGGGATATAGCTCAGAGGTAGAATGCCCCTGAGTTCAATCCCCAGTACTGCAAAAAAAAAAAAAAAAAAAAACAAGCTGGCCTGGTGGCACATGCTGGTAATCCCAGTTCTTGGGATGTTAAGACAGGAGGATCTCAGGTTCGAGGACAGCCTCAGCAAGTAGTGAGACTAATCAACCTAGCGAGACTCTGTTTCCAAATAAAAAATAAAATAGGGCTAGAGGTGTAGCCTGGCCTTATAGAAGATTTTTTTAAAGAAGCAAATTAGCCGGGTGTGGTGGCGCATGCTTGTAATCCCAGTACTTGAGAGGCTGGGACCAGAGGATCCAGGTTTACAGCCAGCCTCAGCTACTTAGTGAGGCCCTCCACAACTTAGTGAGACCCTGTTTCAAAATAAAGAATAAAAAAATAGGAAGTGTGCGTGGTGGCGCACACTTGTAATCCCAGTATTCGGGAGGCTGAAACTGGAGGATCCGAGTTCGCAGCCAACCTCAGCTACCTAGTGAGGCACTCTGCAACTTAGTGAGACTGGGTTTCATAATAAAGAATAAAAAATAGGACTGGGGGTATAGCTCGGAGGTAGATTGTCCCTGAGTTCAATCCCCAGTACCGCAAAAAAAAAAAAAGGGCTGGGGGTCTGGCTTGGAGGTAGAATGCCCCTGGGTTCAATCCCCAGTACTGCAAAAAAAAAAAAAAAAAAAAGCAAATTAATACATTTTAGCTTTATTTCAAATGTATCCTTGTCATGAATACATTAGAGATACAAATACAGAGCCAGGCATGGTGGTACACTCCTGTAATCCTAGTATTTGAGAGGCTGAGACAGGAGGATCACAGGTTCACAGTCAGCCTCAGCAAATAGTGAGACTCTCATCAACCTAGCAAGACCCTGTTTCAAAATAAAAATAAAATAGGGCTGGGGTAGCCGGGCGTGGTGGCGCACGCTTGTAATCCCAGCATTTGGGAGGCTGAGACCGGAGGATCTGGGTTCGAGGCCAGCCTCAGCTACCTAGTGAGGCACGCCCCAACTTAGTGAGACCCGGTTTCAAAATAAAGAATAAAAAATAGGGCTAGGGGTATAGCTCGGAGGTAGAATGCCCCTGAGTTCAATCCCCAGTACCACAAAAAAAAAAAAAAATAGGGCTGGGGTATAGCTCAGAGGTAGAATGTCCCTGGGTTCAATCCCCAGTAACACACACATACACCCACACACACACCAATATCGATAGATAGATATAAATACAGTGGAATTTAATGCTTAACAAAAATTACCAAGTCACCTTTAAAAGGATTTTAAAATACTAATATATAAAGTCTGTAGCATGCCACAGAGATCTGCTCTGTTTTTATATGAATCCATCATCTTTGCCATATTCAAAGATAAAACATAAGCCAGATGTGGTGGCGCATGCTTGTAGTCCTGGTACTTGGGAGGCTGGACAGGAGGATCCAGGTTGATGTCCAGTCTCAGCTACTTAGTGAGGCCCTCCGCAACTTAGTGAGACCCTGTTTCCAAATAAAGAATAAAAAAATAGGACTAGGGGGTGTAGTTCAGAGGTAGAATGCCCCTGGGTTCCATCCCCAGTACCGCAAAAAAAAAAAAAAAAAAAAAAAATAGAACATGGTTGGGTGTGTTGGCACATACTTGTAATCCCAGTACGTGGGAGGCTGAGAGAGAAGAATCACAAGTTCAAGGACAGCCCCAGCAACTAATGAGACTCTCATCAACTTACCGAGACCCTGTTTCAAAGTAAAAATAAAATAGGGCTGGGAGTGTAGCTTGGAGGTAGAATGCCCCTGGGTTCAATACCCAGTACCACACACAAAAAAAGAAAACATTTTTATTTCATACGAAACAATTTCAAGCAAATGCTAATTAAAAATAGATTCTTAGCCAGGTCCAATGGCGCATGCCTGTAATTCCAGTACTTTGGAGGCTGAGACGGGGGACCACAGGTTCATGACCAGCCTCAGCAACTTAGTGAGACCCTATTTTTAAGTAAAATATAGAAAAAGGCTGGGGTGTACCTCAGAGAGAGAGAGAGAGAGAGAGAGAGAGGGGGGGGGGGGAGCCAGGTGTGGAGCATGCCTGTAATTCCAGTACTTCAGTACTTGGGAGGCTGAGACAGGAGAATGGCAGGTTCGCAGTCAGCCCCAGCTACTTAGTAAGGCACTATGCAACGTAGTGAGACCCTGTTTCAAAATAAAGAATAAAACATAATATCTACCTCTGAGACACACCTTCAGCACCCAGCTCCTATTTTTTATTCTTTATTTTGAAACAGTCTCACTAAGTTGTGGAAGGCCTCCTCACTTTTTTTTTTTTTTTTTTTTTTTTGTACTGGTTATTGAACCCAGGAGCATTCTACATCCAAACTACACCCCAGCACTTTTATTTTATTTTATGTTTTTGAAATAGAGTCTCACTAAGCCGGGTGTGGTGGCGCACGCTTGTAATCCCAGCATTTGGGAGGCTGAGACCGGAGGATCCAGGTTCTCGGCCAGCCTCAGCTACCTAGTAAGGCACTCCGCAACTTAGTGAGACCCTGTTTCCAAATAAAGAATAAAAAAAAAATAGGGCTGGGGGTATAACTTGGAGGTAGAATGCCCCTGAGTTCAATCCCCAGAACCACAAAAAAAAAAAAAAAAAAAAAAATGAAATAGAGTCTCACTAAGTTGCTAGGTCTGGCCTTAAACCTGTGATCCAAATAGTGGGATTACAGGTATATGCCACCACACCCAGCTTTTCCTTTTTGTTTTTGTTTTTGTTTTGTGGTACTGGAGATTGAACTCAGGGGCATTCTACCTCTGAGCTACACCCCTAGTCCTGTTTTATTCTTTATTTTGAAACAGGGTCTCACTAAGTTGCAGAGGGCCTCACTAAGTAGCTGAGGCTGGGCATGAACCCAGATCCTCCAGTCTCAGCCTCCCAAGTACTGGGATTACAAGTGTGCACCACCACACCCAGCCTGGGAGACTGAGACAGGAGGATCATATATTCAAAGCCAGCCTCAGCAACTTATTGAGGCTCTCAGCAACCCAGTGAGACCCTATTTCCAAATAAGAAATAAAATCGAAAGCCAGATGTGGTGGCGCACACTTGTCATCCCAGTACCTGGAAGGCTGAGCCAGGAGGATCCGAGTTCACGGCCAGCTTCAACTACTTAGTGAGGCTCTCCCCAACTTAATGAGACCCTGTTTCAAAAAATAAATAAAAAGCCGGGCGTGGTGGCGCACGCTTGTAATCCCAGCATTTGGGAGGCTGAGACCGGAGGATCCGAGTTCACGGGCAGTCTCAGCCGCTTAGTGAGGCACTCCGAAACTTAGTGAGACCCGGTTTCAAAATAAAGAATAAAAAAATAGGGCTGGGGGTGTAGCTCGAAGGTAGAACGCCTCTGAGTTCAATCCCCAGTACCGAAAAAAAAAAATAGGGCTGGGGGTATAGCTCAGAGATAGAATGCCCCTGGGTTCCATTCCTAGTACCACACACACACACACAAAAAAAATTAAATTAAATAAAAACATAAAAAAGGTGCTGGGGATTTAGCTCAGTAGTGGAGCACTTGGCAAGCAGGTGCAAGGTCCTACGTTCAACCCCTAGTACCACCACCACCACAATGATAATAATGATAGTAATAATCTGATAAACAAGCACATATGTATAAATATAGGCATACAAAGTAAAGAGCAAGATAACCCTTGGACCAAAAGTTAGTGTTAGCCTTAGACACACTGTTGCTGGTTTTTTTTTTTTTTTTTTTTTTTTTTTTGCGGTACTGGGGATTGAACTCAGGGGCATTCTACCTCCGAGCTATACCCCCAGCCCTAGTTTTTATTCTTTATTTTGAAACCGAGTCTCACTAAGTTGCGGAGTGCCTCACTAGGTAGCTGAGGCTGGCCGCGAACCCGGGTCCTCCGGTCTCAGCCTCCCGAATGCTGGGATTACAAGCGTGCGCCACCACGCCCGGCTACTGTTGCTGTTTTAAAGTATTAATACTCTATGTAATGTAATGTTCCTTTCTCCCTTTTCTATAGCAGCCCTTTCAGATACAAATAGATGAATGAGAAAAATCCCCCATGTTAGAAATGTACAGTAGAGAAAAAAGCAGGAAGAGGTCCAAAAGTGGTTCAAGCTAGGAACCCCAGGGATTTTTCCCAATTTTTTTTTTTTTCTTGTTGTGGTGCTAGTTATTGAACCCAGAGTTATTCTACCTCTGAGCTACACCCCCAGCCCTATTTTTTTTATTTATTTATTTTTTTCATTTTTTTTTTTTCATTTTTTTAATTTTTTTGCGGTACTGGGGATGGAACTCAGGGGCATTCTACCTCCGAGCTATACCCCCAGCCCTATTTTTTATTCTTTATTTTGAAACCAAGTCTCACTAAGTTGCGGAGTGCCTCACTAGGTAGCTGAGGCTGGCCGCGAACCCGGATCCTCCGATCTCAGCCTCCCGAATGCTGGGATTACAAGCGTGCGCCACCACGCCCGGCTTATTTTTTTTTTTTTTTTGAAACAGGGTCTCACTAAGTTGCTGAGGCTGGTCATGAACCTGTAATCCTCCTGCCTCAGCCTCACGCATGCACCACCACGCAGCTTGAACTCTTCATCCATTAGCAGTGCAAGTGCTGGTCGGAGAAGTTTCCAAACACCTAGAGCTTCATGAGACCACCTGCTCCTCAAGTAGGACGATGGCCACTGACCCACCAACTCTGTTGCTTCCGATCAACCCCAGCTCTCCTTCCCAACAGATGACAGACTTTCTGCTAGGAGAGTCCTCCAGCAAGAGTGACCAAACTTCATGTCTGCAACAGAAGCTCATAAATCAGGAGCAAAATGGACAAATTAAAAAGATGAAAGCCAGGCGTGGTGGCACATGCTTGTAATCCCAGCATTTGGGAGGCTGAGACTGGAGAATCCAGGTTTGCGGCCAGCCTCAGCTACCTAGTGAGGTACTCTGCAACTTAGTGAGACCCTGTTTCAAAATAAAGAATAAAAAATAGGGCTGGGGGTATAGATCGGAGGTAGAATGCCCCTGAGTTCAAATCCCAGTACCGAAAAAAAAATAATTCGGCCAGCCTCAGCTACCTAGTGAGATACTCCGCAACTTAGTGAGACTCGGTTTCAAAATAAAGAATAAAAAATAGGGTTGGGGGTGTAGCTCGGAGGTAGAATGCCCCTGAGTTCAATCCGCAGTACTACAAAAAATAAATAAATGTTAAATAAATAAATATATATAAAGATGAAACCCAGGCCCTTCTGATAGAGTCAAATAATGATCGCATAGGTCTCAGCCCTGGCAAGACAGAGTTAAGAGTGAATCCTCACTTGGCAAGGTACGGGCCAAAGCGTGCTAGAAAGCCACCAAGAGAAGGGAGGAACTGTCTCAGATGCTCACAAATTCTTTACCCATGAGCAAGCCTGGTGGATGTGTGCACAATGTAGGAGATTTAGTCAATAATCTGCCAAGATCTCCATGTCTTGTACCACTCGACTATAGGAAACAACCCCAAGCACTAGGCCCCTGAGCTGGCCTTGACACTCATAAAACTGTTGAATCAGTTTGTTTTTTTTGTTTTTTGCAGTACTAGGGGTGGAACCCAGAGGCATTCTACCTCCGAGCTACACCCCCAGTCCTATTTTTTATTCTTTATTTTGAAACAGGGTCTCACTAAGTTGTGGAGTGCCTCACTAGGTAGTTGAGGCTGGCCGCAAACCCGGATCCTCCGGTCTCAGCCTTCCAAATGCTGGGATTACAAGCATGCACCACCACGCCTGGCTTTATTCTTTATTTGAAACAGGGTCTCACTAAGTTGCGGAGGGCCTCACTAAACAGCTGAGGCTGGCCGAGAACCCAGGTCCTCCAGTCTCAGCCTCCCAAGTACTGGGATTACAAGCATGCGCCACCACACCTGGCTGAATCAGAGTTTTATTAAGAGTATGTACAACAATAATATTTTATAATATTTTATATGGTTAAGAAAAGTAAATGTCAGCTATTAAAAGGAACTTCTCAATTCGGTATCTTATGTTAGGCCATATAGGAAATTGATAAACTAAACAGTAATTTTTTTTGGTACTGGGGATTGAACCCAGGAGCATTCTACCTCCAAACTACACCCCCAGCCCTATTTTATTTTATTTGTTTGTTTTGGCACTGAAGATTGAACTGAGAGGCATTCTACCTCTGAGCTACACCCTCAGCGCTATCCTATATTTTATTTTGAAACAGGTTCTCTCTCAGTTGCAGGGGACCTCACTAAGTTGCTGAGGCTAGCTTTGAACCCACAATCCTCCTCTCTCAGCCGGATTACAGACAAGCACCACCACTCCTGGCTAACTAACATTTTTTTTTTTTTTTTTTTTTGCGGTACTGGGGGTTGAACTCAGGGGCATTCTACCTTCGAGCTATACCCCCAGCCCTATTTTTTTATTCTTTATTTTGAAACCGAGTCTCACTAAATTGCGGAGTGCCTCACTAGGTAGCTGAGGCTGGCCGCGAACTCGGATCCTCCGGTCTCAGCCTCCCGAATGCTGGGATTACAAGCGTGCGCCACCACGCCCGGCTCTGGCTAACTAACATTTTAAATGTTTAAGCAGGGACATCAATACCCAGTGAAGGGGGATCCATGAGGGGTCTGAGAGGAATAGAGGAAGTAAGTGAAAGTCTTGGCAGCATACGACTTCCACAATGCTGTTTTTTTAAAAGCCTTAAAAACAGCCAGGTGTGGTGCTATATGCTTGTAATCCCAGTACTTGGGAGGCTGAGATAGGAGGATTACAGGTTCATGACCAGCCTCCAATACTTAGGCCCTCCACAACTTAGTGAAACCCTGTTTCAAAATAAAGAATAAAATATAGGACTGGAGACATAGCCCGGAGGTAGAATGCCCCTGGGTTCAATCCCCCGTACTGAAGAAAAGAAGAAGAAGAAGAAGGAGGAGGAGGCAGAGGAGGAGGAGAAAAGAAGCACATCACTATCACTCTTGGTAATTTTTTTAAAAATGTAAACTTCTATAAAATATATTTAATTTTTTCAAGACCCTTTCCTGTTATAAAAATATTTTTTGAATGTATAGAGTCACAGACTCAACCCAAGAAGAAACAAGCTGCTGACAGAGTATAGAAATATTTAGAACAAATGTCTCCCAAACTATTTAAACAAATCATGAAATATTCATAAAACAATAATAAGCAGCTATTAAAAAGAATGAGGAGGCTAGGCGTGATGGTTGCATACTTGTAATCCCAGTACTTGGGAAGCTGAGACAGGAGGATCACAGGTTTGCAGCCAGCCTCAGCTACTTAGGCCCTCCACAACTTAGTGAGACCCTGTTTGAAAATAAAGAATAAAATAGAACTAGGAGTGTAGCTCAGAGATAGAATGCCCCTGAGCCGGGCAAGGTGGCGCACGCTTGTAATCCCAGCATTCGGGAGGCTGAGACCAGAGGATACGGATTCGAGGCCAGCCTCAGCTACCTAGTGAGGCGCTCCGCAACTTAGTGAGACCCAGTTTTAAAATAAAGAATAAAAAATAGGGCTGGGGGTATAGCTCGGAGGTAGAATGCTCCTGAGTTGAATCCCCAGTACCACAAAAAAAAAAAAAAAGAGATAGAATGCCCCTGGATTCCATCCCCAGTGCCAAAAGGAAAAAAGGAAAGAAAGAAAAAGAAATTCATACTGATTCTTAAGAATGAGGAGGGTGAGGATGAGGGGCGTAGCTCGGTGGTAGAGCAATTGCCTAGCATGTCCGAGGCCCTGGGTTTGAAGAAGGGAGACGAGCAGAGGAGAGAGAAACTGGGTGCCTGTAATCACCACCCCACCTTGTTCCTGAAGCTGAGGCAGGATGATCCCAAGTTCAAGGCCAATCTGGACAATTTACAAAGACACTTTCAAAATATAAAAAATAAAACAGGCTAGGGTATAGTTCAGAGGCAGAACACCCCTGAGTTCAACCTCAGTACTGAAAAAAAAAAAAAAGAATGCAGGAGGTAGGACACATGTGCTAGAAGGATTTCTAATATACATCGAGTGAAACAGCAAAACGCAGAATAGTGTGTGTAATATATCAGAACCTCATTTGCATATTCTGACTTGTACACACTGAATATCTCTGAAACCTACTACTAGTGTTTGCCTCTAAAGGAACAGAGTGGTGGTGGGGCAGACAGTTTCCTTTCACTATATACCATTGTATACCTTTTAAATGTTTAGCTATTATTGAGTCACTCATATTACCTATCAAATATAAGTTTTATCTCCAAGAGAGGGAACTCTAAAGAGTGAAAGGGTATTTGTCAGCATGTTTAGGTAAATGGAAGAAACCATAAAGAAAGAAATCGCTATGCCAGGCATGGTAGCACATGCCTGCAAGCTTGGTACTTGGGAGGCTGAGACAGGAGGATCACAGGACAGCCTCAGCAACCTTGAAAGATCCCAGTTCTGTGTGTTGTGTGTGTGTGTGTGTGTGTGTGTGTGTGTGTGTGTGTTACTGGGGACTGAGGCCAGGGGCATTCTACATCTGAGCTCTGAGATATACCCCCAGCCCTATTTTATTTTTTGTTTTTTGAAATAGGGTCTCTAGCCGGGCGTGGTGGCGCACGCTTGTAATCCCAGCATTCGGGAGGCTGAGACCAGAGGATCCAGGTTCGCGGCCAGCCTCAGCTACCTAGTGAGGCACTCCGCAACTTAGTGAGACTCGGTTTCAAAATAAAGAATAAAAAATAGGGCTGGGGGTTTAGCTCAGAGGTAGAATGCCCCTGAGTTCAATCCCCAGCACCACAAAAAAAAAAAAAAAAAATAGGGTCTCACTAAATTGCTGAGAGTCTTGCTATATAGCTGAGGCTGGTCTCTAACCTGTGATCCTCCTGTCTCGGCCTCCCAAGTACTAGGATTACAGGCATATACCACCACACTCATCTGAGACCCTGTTTCAAAAATAAAATAGGACTGGTGGTGTAGCTTGAAGGTAGAATGCCCTTGGTTCAATCCCCAGCACCACAAAAAGAAAAAAGGAAGGAATGAACGAATGAACAAAATAAAACATTTTTGGGTTAAAGCTTCAGAGTTGTAACATTACAGTGAAACATCAGAATAAAATTTTAAATGAAGTCCATCATATCTAAAAATCAGTAAAATAATTGCAACTTTTTAAAAGCCCTGACATATACCCCCTCAATACACACACACACACACACACACACACACACACACACACACACACACACACACCAGCTCATGAGGCCATGAAGATAATTCTGAACTTTTATGGCTATTTCTTTTTTAGGGGTCATTCTTTGCATTTTTACTGCCCTAAATTTACCTCTTCAAGTCACAGCAATGCCAATTGAGCTGTTTTTTCCTTTTTTCTTTTTTAGTTTTGTTTCCAACCAAATCTTTTGTACATTTCTGGAATTTAAGCCACCTCAGTTACTGCTACTTATCTGTAACACCATTGCTTTGAGGGATTAAGGCAGGTTTTTTTGTAATACACTTAGATCAAGAGTTATCTGAGTTAAGAAGAATATCCTGTTTGAGTTAGGGATGGGGAATCTTTTTTTATTTTTTATTTTTATTTTTATTATTATTTTTTTGATCTTGAGTTGTTTTGATTTCCCCTAAGAGCAGTAATCTTTAGCAAGTGATATTTTTAAAAAGCCCCAAACACACCACAAAACATTCCAAGTGATTTTAACTCCTGAATGAGGTTGGGCTACCTGAGTGATTCTCTCTCTTCTCTTCTTTGGCAGAAAGGATTAGAAACCTCCACAGAACTCGCTCTCTATTAAAGTGGAGTGCTGTGCATTCATTGGCAAGAGGTGAATTGTTTTCAGATTACATGCGAAAGAGTGTGTGTGTGTTTCTTTCCCACATCAAAGACTTGGATGGAAGCAGTTCTGAGTATTGCCAGGGATGCAAGAATTGGTGCTAAAGTGATTAACAAAATTGCTTTTCTGCAAAAGAAGCACAAAACATTACCTAGGGATTAGAGGAGGAGAGGGCAAGATTAAAGGTGATGTTGAATTTTGGGTAGAATATCTTATCCATCTTTTTCAAATCATGCTTCAAGGATTCTGTGGCCCCTCCTTAAGGAAACCTGAGCAAATCAAAGCCCTGCTTTCTCAAATTTTGTACACAGGGCCACTGACAAGGTAAAATTAAAGCTACCAGCATAACCAGCACTCACTAAGTGACCTTCATATCTTTATCTTACACTTCAAATACGTTTTGAATGTATTTTATTCAGCACACGCCAATGACTCCATTGATCAAAGTCTCTTTCATTTGTAATTGGTTTGCATGTCCACCTGTTGGGCTTAAATGATAGTGTTTCATAGAATTTCTGGGGTTATTGTTCTGTTTTAGTAAATCTTGACATGATTAGTCTAGCACCTCTTTTAAAATGTATCTTTCACAGTCAAAACCTTCTTCTAGCCTGAATGTTAAAAAAAAAACCATAGAGGGCTGGGGATGTGGCTCAGTGGTAGAGCAATTGCCTGGTATGCACTGAGGCCCCAATTCAATCCCAACACCAAAAAGATAAAGAAAGAAGAAGAGGAGGAGGAGGAGGAGGAAAAGGAGGGGAGGAGGAGGAAGAAAAGGGCCCTAGAACTTATATCTTAAATTGTTAAGAAAAGATCATAGCAAACCTCACCATTCCTAGTTTAGGAAATTATTGTAAGGAGTATCTCTGAAATATCCCCTGACAGTCTCTGTCACTTCACATAATTTTAATCTCTTTCAAAAACTAAACTTGGGGTTCGAGGCCAGCCTCAGTAACTTAGCAAGACCCTGTTTCAAAATAAAAAGTAAAGAAAGCCTGGGGTGGAGGTAGAAAGCCCCTGGGTTCAATCCCCAGTACCAAAAAAGAAAAAAAAACCTCACTTCCTTGCTTCTCCCAATCAGACAGGCAGAAACATGTAAATACATGACATATTCTTGTGTGAATAAATTTCTTTCTCCTTGGTCTTTTCCTTTAAAACATTGTCCAAACAAGAAACAAAACCAATGTGCAGCTGGGCGACAAAAACATAACATTGAGTGAAATAAGCAAAAAAAATTCAGAGCAATATATTCAGAATCATACCATTTATGAAAAAAGTTAATGCATAATTAAGGGCTAGATATGTATATAAAAGTACAAAAAATAAAACATAATTAATACATGTCAAATTCAGGGTGGTTAGTGGCTGTCTCTGGGAAGAGGGCAGGAAACCCGATTGGGGGTTAGTGGTGGAAGGGAATTTTAGCTCATCTATAATGTTTCTTTCTTTTACAAGGGAGAAAAAAAAAAAAACTCATTAAGCTAAGATGATTTGCTTAGGCATAGTTAGGGATGTGAAGTGTCATTGAAATTCTTGTCTAAAAAACACAACAGAAGTTTGAGATCTCATCTTTGTTCTCATAAGTTGTCCTTCATTGTTCTTTTGCTTAACATAATTTTTTTTTTGGTCTGGCTCTACTTATGTCTTATTTTCTTTAAACAACAGTAAAAATCTGTTTCAAAGTGATTAAATAACTCAGAACAATCGTTACCTCCTCTTTTCCCACAATCAAACTTTTCCTCTTACATTAGTGGGCTGTGGAATGGGCACTTTGTCTCCCTGTGTGTTCTGTAACAAGTAAGATACACTGCGAGTCCTCCGTAGAAAGAATAAAAAGATGATACAGAAATAAGCACCCACCACAGCACACCCTGCAGTCGGTGGGTGTTTTCATTCTGCAAAGTGGTTTCTTGAGGTTGCCTATTTGACTTCTTCGCTTTCAGAAACTTGTCGAGAACAATCATTTTTTATCTGTCTTTCCCTCAGGGTTCCCTAAGGTCACTGGACATAAGATAGCTGTGAAATTTGACATTGTTCCAATTTAAATGCTTTACCCCAACAAGTGCAAGAGTGCGGCAGCTTGGGTGTGGGGCTGGCGCGGCCAGGCGGGTTCCGAGACTCCCCAACCCTCCAGGCTTCAAAGCCTGCCATCCTTGATCTCACTAAAGAATGTTTTTGAATTCTATGTCCATCTAGTGGTTGCCTGCAAAGATCTACTTGGCTTTTTCTTTCTTCCTTTTCTTTCACACTTGATCAGTGAGATTCTGTTTGTGATGGGGGTTTTGCCCCCCTTGGTCTTTAATTCTTTCACAGGTGGTTTCAAAGTGTCTATCCTCAGCCACTGCTTTCTATAAACAAGCAGGAATTCGGAGCTGCAGTTACCGATGGCTCTCCTCACTTGGCCCTTCTGCTCTCACTTTGAAAATAGACTGTTTTGTGGACAGTAAAGTACAGTTCCTTTTCACAGATGAGATTAGAGGCTTGAGGGGAGTCTAAAGGGAGGGGAATGTTTTCTTTCTCTTTTCTTCTTTTTTTAATTTTTTTTCCCAAAACTGGAGAGCCTTTGTGCCATAACTCATTTTAGCAAATGCGAGAATTTTACTTATTTTACACTCAGTTGCCCCTTTGGTTGAGGGTGACATGGAACAAGGAGAAGGTGCTGTGAATTGGATGATTTCTTCATTAATCCCATCTCTAGCATCACAAATGGACGGGTGAGAGTTGAAGATCAGGTGGCAAGGGGAGCTAATGCAGCTGTACTGCCAAGGCATGAAAAGCTCAACCAGACCGGGAGTCTCACTGCACGAGATAAATTATAGCGAAGGATTGTGATGTGCCACATACGTTACCTATCTTATTGCTTCCTGCTTTTCTGTGGGTTGAAAAATCTCTCAGCAGGTCTCAGTTCTTTTTTCTTTGAGGTTTTACAGGGAGTGGGATTCAATGTCTTGCCCATAGCAAATGTTGATCCTTTCAGTTCTCAGTCGAAGCTGGAAGGCTAGGGAGTTGATGGGTTGTACTGCTCTGAATTCTGTGAGAACCAAATATTAGACGTAGAACAAATGTCAACTTTTAGTTCCCAGTGCATCAACAGTGTTAAGGCATTGTGTGTGTGTCTTGGGCTACCTTGGCCTCTAGAAAAATGGGACACACTCTGAGTTAACACCTAAAAGTCACTGCCTTTGTTCTAGCTCAAATTAAAATCAATATTAATGCCAGGCATGGTGGCACATGCTTGTAATCCCAGCATTTGGGAGGCTGAGACCCGAGGATCTGGGTTCTCGGCCAGCCTCAGCTACCTAGCGAGGCACTCCACAACTTAGTGAGAGCCTGTTTCAAAATAAAGAATAAAAAAATAGGGCTGGGGGTATAGCTTGGAGGTAGAATGCCCCTGGCTAAATTGGATAAGGCCTCACTAAGTTGTCGAGGCTGACCTTGAACCTGCAATCTTCCTGTCTTGGCCTCCCAAGTACTGGAATTACAAGCATGTGCCACCATGCTCAGGCCAAAAAAACAACAAAAAAAATTTTTTTAAATGACCTCAACTATAGCTTAGTATAACTTTATAATTTTCCTGTATCATTAAGTATTCTTCAACAATATCATTTTAATGGCTGCATAGCATTCCACTGAATAAGATGTGCCACAATTTATTTAATCAATTCTCTATTATTGGAAATAAGTACTTCCAAAATTTTGGCATTATAAAAAGTACTACAAGCTGGGCGTGCTGGCGCATGCTTGTAATCCCAGCATTTGGGAGGCTGAGACTGGAGGATCCAGGTTCGTGGCCAACCTCAGCTACCTAGTGAGGCCCTCCACAACTTAGTGAGACCCTGTTTCAAAATAAAGAGTAAAAAATAGGGCTGGGGGTAGAGCTTGGAGGTAGAATGCCCCTGAGTTCAATCCCTAGTACCACCAAAAAAAAAAAGCACTACATATTAATATTCTTGACTTTGCTTGAATTTTTTTTATAAATTACTAACCATGCTAGGCATGGTGCCACACGCCTGTAATCTCAGTACTTTAAAGCTTGAAACAGGAGGATCACAAGTTCAAGGACATCCTCAGCAATCTTAGTGAGGCCCTAATTTCAAATAAAAAATAAATCCAAGCATTTCCCTAGACTGTTAATTCAGCATAGTCTGTACTATCTAGTGTCTTGCATTTGACCGTGCATTTGTCTCTTCCAGGGAGCCTGTCTGTCGAAGGACAGAAACCACACCTACTGCTTATTGCCTCCACTCCACATTTCCCCCTTGGCATCAAGAATGTAATTTAGCCAGGCTTGGTAGCACATGCTTGTAATCCCAGTGCTTGGGAGACTGAGACAGGATGATCACAAGTTCTCGGCCAGCCTTAGGTACTTAGTGAGGCCCTTTGCAACTTAGTGAGACCCTGTTTCAAAATAAAGAATAAAAAATAGGGCTTGGGGGTGCAGCTCCGAGGCAAAAGCCCCTGGGTTCCATCCCCAGTACCACCAAAAAAAAAAAAAAAAAAAAAAAAGAATGTAATATTATTGCCAGGCATGGTGACACACACCTGTAATCCCAGTACTTGGGAGACTGAGAGACAGGATTACAGGTTCAAGACCAGTCTCAGCAAGTTAGCAAGGCTCTTAGCAATCTAGTGAGATCCTGTTTCAAAACAAAAAATTTTAATTAAAAAAGAAGAGGCTGGGAGCCGGGCGTGGTGGCGCACGCTTGTAATCCCAGCATTCGGGAGGCTGAGACCGGAGGATCCGGGTTCGCGGCCAGCCTCAGCTACCTAGTGAGGCATTCTGCAACTTAGTGAGACCCGGTTTTGAAATAAAGAATAAAAAAATAGGGCTGGGGGTGTAGCTCGGAGGTAAAATGCCCCTGAGTTCAATCCCTAGTACCGCAAAAAAAAAAAAAAAAAAAAAAAAAAAAAAAAAAAAAAAAAAAAAAAAAAAAAAAAAAGAAGAGGCTGGGGGTGTGTAGGTTGGAGGTACAATACCTCTGGGTTCCATCCTTAGTACCATAAATAAATAAATAATAGTAATATTAGGACGCCGAGTGTGATGACCCATGCCCTTATGTACTTGGGAGGCTCAGCCTCAGAAACTTAGAGAGACTCAGCAACCTATCGAGACCCTGTTTCAAAATAAAAAATAAAAAAGGAGCCGGGCATGGTGGTGCACGCTTGTAATCCCAGCATTCGGGAGGCTGAGACCAGAGGATCCGGGTTCGCGGCCAGCCTCAGCTACCTAGTGAGGCACTCCACAACTTAGTAAGACTCGGTTTCAAAATGAAGAATAAAAAATAGGGCTGGGGGTATAGCTCGAAGGTAGAATGCCCCTGAGTTCAATCCCCAGTACCGCAAAAAAAAAAAAAAAAAAAAAAAAAAAGGGCTGAGTGTGTAGTTTGGAGGTAGAATGCCCCTGGGTTCAATCCCCAGGGGGGAAAAAAAAAAAAAGTAGTAGTATTGTTGAATTTGAAGTCCTTGGCTAATTATTTTTTGTTTATTTATTTATTTATTTATTTATTTATTTATTTATTTATTTATTTCGGCCGTACTGGGGATTGAACCCAGGGGCATTCTACCTCCGAGCTATACCCCAGCCCTATTTTTTATTCTTTATTTTGAAACAGAGTCTCACTAAGTTGCAGAGGGCCTCACTAGGTAGCTGAGGCTGGCCGCAAACCCGGATCCTCCCGTCTCAGCCTCCCGAATGCTGGGATTACAAGCGTGCGCCACCACGCCCGGCTGTCCTTGGCTAATTAAAAAAAAAATGCTGGCAATCCTAAATATAGTAATCATCTAAAGAAACCTCTTCAGTGTTTGTAAGGCATGAAAGAAATGTACATGATGCCAGGCGTGGTGACACACGCTTGTAATCCCAGCATTTGGGAGGCTGAGACCCGAGGAGGATCCGGGTTCGAGGCCAGCCTCAGCTACCTAGTGAGGCACTCCACAACTTAGTGAGACCCTGTTTCAAAATAAAGAATAAAAAAATAGGGCTGGGGTTGTAGCTCGGAGGTGGAATGCCCCTGAGTTCAATCCCCAGTACCGCAAAAAAAAAAAAAAAGAAAGAAATGTACATGATATGCCAACACTCAAGGAAATGCTCCAGGTAAGAATAAATAGTATAAATTATTTAGTTGGGGCCCAGAATGAAACCTGGGCCTTTGGTGGGAAGCTATCATTTCCCTTAGTCCTTAATTAATTGCCACCCAGAGGAGCCCTCTTAGAAATGGTTTCCTAGAGCCGGGCGTGGTGGCACACACTTGTAATCCCAGCATTTGGGAGGCTGAGACCAGAGGATCTGGGTTCACGGCCAGCCTCAGCTACTTAGTGAGGCACTCCGCAACTTAGTGAGACCCTGTTTCAAAATAAGGAATAGAAAATAGGGCTGAGGGTATAGCTCGGAGGTAGAATGCCCCTGAGTTCAATCCCTAGTACCGCAAAAAAAAAAAAAGAAGAAGAAGAAGAAATCGTTTCCTAGCCAGGCGTGGTGGCCCACACTTGTAATCCCAGTACTTAGGAGACTGAGACTGGAGGATCCAGGTTCTTGGCCAGCCTCAGCTACTTAGTGAGGCAACTTAGTGAGACCCTGTTTCAAAATAAAGATAAAAATTAGGGCTAAGGATGTAGCTCAGAGGTAGAATACCCCTGGGTTCCATCCCCAGTACCGCTAAAAAAAAAAAAAAAAAAAGGAAATGGTTTCCTCAAAGCCAGGTGTAGTGACACATGCCTGTAATCCTAATACTTGGGAGGCTGAGACAGGAGGATCACAGGTTCCAGGACAGCTTCGGCGACTTCGCAAGACCCTATTTCAAAATAAAAAAATAAAAGGGCTCTGAGGTAGGATACCCATGGGTTCAATCGCCAGTCCTAAACAAAACAAAATAAAACACAAAACAAAAGCCAGGCATGGTGGAGCACGCCTGTAATCCTAGTATTTGGGAGGCTGAGACAGGAGGTTCGAAGGTTCAAGGGCAGCCTTAGCAAGTAGTGAGACTCTCATCAACCTAGTGAGACCCTATTTCATTTCCAAATAAGAAATAAAATCGGGCTGGGGGTGTAGCTCGAAGGTAGAATGTCTGAATTCGATCCCCAGTACCACAAAAAACAAAAACAAAAAAACCCTGGGGGTCTAGCTCAGAGGTAGAACACCCCTGGGTTCAATCTCTAGTACAAAAGGAAAAAGAGAGAGAGAAGAGAGAAGAGAGAAGAGAGGAGAGAGAGAGAGAGAGAGAGACAGAGAGAGAGAGAGAGAGACAGAGAGAGAGAGAGACAGAGAGAGAGAGAGACAGAGAGAGAGAAGAGGTTCTTTCAAGGTAGGCATAATGGTGCATGCTTGTAATCCCAGTACTTTGGAGTCTGAGACTATAGAATCTGAGTTTGCAGCCAGCCTCAGCTACTTAGTGAAGCACTCTGCAATTTAGTGAGACCCTGTTTCCAAATAAAGAATAAAAAATAGGACTAGGATGTAGCTCGGAGGTAGAATGCTCTTGGATTCAATCCCCAGTACCACAAAAAAAAAAAAAAAAGAAGAAGAAGAAGAAGAAAGAAAGGAAGGAAGGGTTCCCTCAAGCCAGGCATGATGACACATACCTATAATCTATAATCCCAGCAATTCCAGAGGCTGAGGCAGGAGGTCACAAGTTTGAGGCCAGTCTGGGCAATTCAGTCAAACTGTCTTTTTTTGTGTGTGTATGGTACTGAGGATTGAACCCAGGGGCACTCTACCTTTGAACTACACTTCCAGCCCTATTTTATTTTTCATTTTGAAACAGAGTCTCACTAGGTTGCTGAGAGTCTAACTAAATTGCTGAGGCTGTCTTTGAACCTGAAATCCTCCTGTCTCGACCTCCCAAGTATTGGGATTAAAGTCACCTTGGCTTTATGTATTTATTTTTGTGGCACTAGGGATATGGATGGCACTGGGGGCATTCTGCCACTGAGCTAAACCCCCAGTCCTTTTTTTTTTCGGTGTGTGGTACTGGGGATTGAACACAGGGGGCATTCTACCTCTGAGCTACATCCCCAGCCCTATTTTTTATTCTTTATTTTGAAACAAGATCTCATTATGTCTCAGAGGACATCATTAAGTAGCTGAGGCTCACAGTGAACCTGTGATCCTCCTGTCTCAACTCCCAAGTACTGGGATTACAAGTGTGCACCACCACACCCAGCTCCCTTTTTAGGTTGAGGACAGTCTCACTACTTGCTGAGACTGTCCTCAAACCTTCAATTCTTCTGTCTCAGCCTCCCACATACTAAGATTACAGGTGTGCACCACCATGCCTGGCTTATTTTTTATTTTTGAAACCAAGTCTCACCAAGTTTCTGAGGCTGGCCTTGAACCTATAATCCTCTGGTCTCAGCCTCCCAAACTCTGTCTTAAAATAAAAAATTAAAAGGATTGGGAATGTAGCTCAGGGTAGAGTGCCCCTGGGTTCTATCCCTAGTACTGAAAAGAAAAAAAAAACAGGCTTGATGGCACATGCTTGTAATCCCAGGCTTGGGAGGCTGAGACAGGAGGATCAAAGGTTCAAGGTTAGCCTCAACAATTTAGAGAGGCTCTCAGCAACCTAGTGAGACCCTGTTTCCAAATAAGAAATAAAGTCAGGCTGGAGGTGTAGCTTGGGCATGGAATTACCCTGGGTTCAATCGCCAGTACCAAAAAAAAAAAAGAAAGAAAGAAAAAGAAGAGATAGTTCCCCCCACCATACTTGTTAGCTATAGGAGGTGACCTTTGGCCAACAGCCATTCAAGGCTCAAGGACTTTGCTCTGGCTCAAGACCTTGGCTCTAGCTTCCCAAGAGCTGTTCCCCTGCAGTTACCCTCTCGGAACCAGAGTCCTTCCAACTAAAGGACTATGCTCACCACAGCTCAAGGGCATTGTGGAGTGTACAAAATACAAAAGAATCCAGGATGAAGCGGGGTGTGGTGGCACATGCCTGTAACCCCAGTACTTGGCAGGCTGAGACAGGAGATCGCAGGTTTCAGGATAGCCTCAGCGACAGAGCAGGACTCTCAGCAACATAGTGCGACTCTGCCTCAAAACAAACTAGGGCTGGGGTATAGCTTAGAGGTAGAATGCCCCTGGGTTCATCCCCCAGTGACGCGAGCACACACACACACACACACACACACACACACACACACACACACACACACAGATTCCAAGGGCATCCTTTCACTGCCTGGTTCTCCAGCCCGCCCTGCAAGTCTCCCAACTACTCAACTAGACGTAGGGAAGTTGTGAATCCAGAGAATTCACCTGCAGTCTGAGGTGGAGCCATGTCTCTCAGCTACTGAGTACAAAACAGCCTTTCTGTCCAGAGTGTAGGTCCACCCTTTGTCCCAGTAAAAACTGCCGTAGGCCTCACTAAATTGCTGAGACTGGCCTCAAACCTGCCATCCTTCAGTCCTAGCCTCCCAAATACTGGGATTACAGGTGTGTGCCACCACACCCAGCCTGAAGGAAACTTGCCTTAGCTGTTAACCCTAGATTTTGTCAATAACTATTGTTTAAACCCATCTCCCCCCACTGTCCCCCACCAGCACTCCACCCCTGGCCCTTGGGTGGTAAAGGTCAACCTCACAGAGCTGCTTCCAGATTTGCTCAGTGTACTGGACATTTATTTCGAACTGCTCCCCAGATAACAGGCCAGGCAGTGGGGTGTAAAGGTAAGGTGTAATCTTCTCAGTTTTTCCTCAACCTAGTTTCCTCCGAAAGCTCTACTTCCTCACAATGAACAAGACTTATGTCTGCAACAAACCCCAAGTTGCACAGACTCCCACATTTGCAATCATGGTGTTTTTCTGAAACAAGCATTAGCATAACCTTGAGATAGCCATGATTTAATTCTACTCTAATTATTCTAGGTTCAAAATGGGAGGTGAATCTCAATTCACATCCAGTTTTGGTGGAGTGTCAGTGTAGCCTGGGGTCCCAACTCCACCAGATTTCTAACTTCTAATTTACCCATCTCACTTGGTGACGCCCTCTTTCCCTGTCTGCTGATTTTCCCATGCCCATCATTCTGTCTCAAATACCAAGAGTTCAAACATCTCTCCTCCAAAGAGCTTAACCTTGGGACTTCAACATTTTCCCTTATTTCTCCACAGTAGCCCCTCCTTCCTGGCTGTTCTTTAGCATAACATCAACGAGTCAAATGAAATAAACAAATATTTACAGACTGAGGAAGGAGGGGAAGATGGGGTGGGGGATGGCTGTGATTACTGACCCATCCTGCCCCAGCTTCCCTCCCTGAGAGTGATTTGAGAGACAAGCTTATAATGGCAGCTAAGAAGACAAAAAGCCTTTCCTAAAGACCAGCAATGAACAATTGGAATTTGGAAAAAAAAAAAAAAAAAATTGCACATGTCTGTAGTCCCAACCCAGGAGGCTGAAGCAGGAGGACGGCCTGAGCCCAGCAGTATTGAGACCAGGAAAGCCAGCAAGCCCATCCTCAAAAACAATGCCATTACAATAGCACAAAAAAAGAGCCAGGCGTGCCGGGTGTGGTGGCGCACGCTTGTAAGACCCTGTTTCAAAATAAAGAATAAAAAATAGGGCTGGGGGTATAGTTTGAAGGTAGAAAGCCCCTGAGTTCAATCCCCAGTACTGCAAAAAAAAAAAAAAAAAAAAAAAAAAAACCAATATAGGGCTGGGGGTATAGTTCGGAGGTAGAATGCCCCTGAGTTCAATCCCCAGTACCGAAAAAAAAGAGCCAGGCGTGATGGCGCACGCTTGTAATCCCAGCATTCGGGAGGCTGAGACCGGAGGATCGGGGTTCGCAGCCAGCCTCAGCTACCTAGTAAGGCACTCCGCAACTTAGTGAGACCTGGTTTCAAAATAAAGATTAAAAAATAGGGCTGGGGGTATAGCTCGAAGATAGAAAGCCCCTGAGTTCAATCCCCAGTACTGCAAAAAAAAAAAAAAAAAAAAAAAAGCACAAAAAAAAAAAAAAAAAAGGAAGCTGGGCATAGTGGTGCAGGCCTGTAATCTCATGTAATCTCAGTACTTGGGAGGCTGAAACAGGAGGATCACAGGTTCAAGGACAGCCTCAGTAAGTACTGAGAGTCTCATCAACCTAGTAAGACCCTGTTTCAAAACAAGAATAAAACATTTTATTTCTTATTTGGAAACAGGGTCTCACTATATTGTGGAGGGCCTAAATTGCTGAAGCTGTCTCAGCCTCCCAAGTACTGGGATTACAGGTGTGCACCACCATGTCCAGCCTTCTTTTTTATTTTGAAATAGGGTCCTCCCTAAGTTGCTGAGGGTTTCACTAAATTGCTCAGTCTGGCTTCAAACTTGCAATCCTCCAGGTTTAGCTTCACAGGTACTGGAATTATAGGTGTGAAGTCACCACTCCTGGCTAACAGTTGGAATTTGAAGTTTAAAAAGAGACACCATGACTGTAATCCCGGAGCCAGGTTCTCTGCGCTTCGTTCCCCTTCACCTCCACTCCTTGCTCCTCCCAGTGCACAGGTCCAGACTTCAAGAGTGTACTTATCATGGATAACTCCTGCTTAAATCATTCGTTCCTTTTTTTTTTTTTTTTTTTTTTTCTTGTAGTATTGGGGATGGAACCCAGAAGCATTTACCTTTGGACTACACCCCTAGTCCTGTTTTATTTTTTATTAAACAGGGTCTTGCTAGGTTTCTTAGGGTCTTGCTAAATTGCTGAGGCTGTCAAAATTGTTGTTTGAACCTGTGATCCTCCTGTCTCAGCTTCCTAAGTACTTGGGATTACCAGCATGCGCCACCACACCAGGCTAAATCTTTTTCTCTGAAATAAATATTCACCTATGTGAAACCACGTCTGCCATGTGGCTTTCCCAACTTCCCAGCCGGAGGAACTCTCAAATTCATATAGATTTGGGGAAATGAAGTTTTCCCCAGATGGTTTCTCCAAAGCACCAAGGCAAGGTCAGGGTCTGCGCGCTCCTTCAAAGGCTCTGGACAGAGGTTAGAATTACTCATGTTTTCTCGCTCCCATCTGCGGCGATTTTGTTAGTGCACCTGATGGTGGGACTCAACCTGACTCTCAGCTAAAAACACCCCAGAGTTTGCAGGAGATGTTGAACCATAAACTAGTATCCCCAGGGAAGGGAGAAAAATCTGCCCAGTTGCTCAAATAATTTCAAACTGAAGCCCCTAAGAACGTTTCCACAGGGAGAGAGCATGGATATTAGAAAGATGATCAGCCAGGTGTGCCGAAAGTTTTCTTAGTCATTTTTAGCCCTAGAAGGGGATGAGGGCAGCCCTGCATCTCTACTGGGAAACATATTTCCCCTTTTAAATCAGAAAAGGAAAAAAACAACAACAACATAGCCCCAAATAAAGAATGTTTTCTTTTGTAACTGGAAGCAAACATCACTGATGGCTTTAACAGCTGCCTGCCAACACGGCCCAAGGAGCAGGCAAGCTCAAACATTTTTGGAGATCAACACATGTACAGACGTACAGTATATTAGGTCAAATTATAAATCCAGGAATAAAAGAACAAATAAACAAGTTTTGGCTTTTTCTAGGCTTCTGCATCCAACACCAGCTAAATTGGACTCAGAAGCAGAGAAATCTGGATTCCCAGAAGGCAGGTTTCCCCGGAGTTGAAGTCAAAACCTCCCTCTGCTAGGAAAAGAAGGTGTCCTTGTAGATTAGCTGGCTGACGGCTGACCGGGTCCAGGCAGCGGGCCCAGCCCAGGCTTCTCTTCTTAACCCAGCAGAGGAGGAAGTGTGGGCGGCAGGTTCCAGCTAGGCCGCCATTGACTCGATCTTTGACCCCAGTAAATCATTTAATATGCCATATGTCTTGGTCCATGTGTTAATGTTTGGTGGCATTCAATGAGAATTCCAGCAAGTCTGGGTGTGCCACCCTCAGGGCTAAATCCTTCCCTTTGGAGCTTCTAGGAGGAACCTTCTGGATGGCTATGTTGCAAAGAGCCAGGGTATCCAGATGAACCCAACAGAAACACTTGCAGAGGGTGAGACCAGCCTTGCCTGGACCGTGGCTGTGGAGATAAAAGAATGTATTTTTTCTCAGTTACCAGAACTGCCACAAAGCTTTTGTGACAGTTTTGCCTTAGGCAAGAAACCCCCAGAGTGTGGTAGCAGGAGAATATTGGATTCCACCAGTCGCCTAGTCTCCTGACCTGGAGCCAGCCACACAGGCCAAGCTTGTTCAGACAGGAGTCGGTCATGAAATCAGTGAAATGGATAGGAACTAAAGCTTTTAAATAAAATCGGTTGTATCAACCTAGCGAGACTGTTTCAAAATAAAAATAAAATAGGACTGGGGGTATAGCTCAGAGGTAGAATGCCTGTGGGTTCAATCCCCAGTACCACAAAAATAAATACATAAAATTAAAATTAAATAAAAAATAAAATCAGTTGAATAGAATAGAAAATATTGGCACTTAAGTCAACAATAAGGGGAAGTTCATATGTGTTTCCTGGGGTCACGGTGAACAATAAAGTTCTTTTCTCTTTTCTTTTTGGATTGAACCCAGAAACATTCTACCTTGGAACTGCACCCCAGCCCTATTTATGTATTTATTTATTTACTTTTTGTAGTACTGAGGATTGAACCCAGAGACATTCTACTTCCAAGCTACACTCCCAGCCCTATTTTCTTTTCTTTTCTTTTTTTTTTGCAGTACTGGGGATTGAATTTAGGGGCATTCTACCTCTGAGCTATACCCCCAGCCCTATTTTTTATTCTTTATTTCAAAACAGGGTCTCACTAAGTTTCGGAGTGCCTGACTAGGTAGCTGAGGCTGGCCGCAAACCCAGATCCTCCAGTCTCAGCCTCCCAAATGCTGGAATTACAAGCGTGCGCCACCACGCCCGGCTTTCATTTTTTTATTTTGAAACAGGGTTGATGAGAGTGTCACTATTTGCTGAAGCTATCTTCTCCTCTTGTCTCAGCCCCCCAAGTGATGGGATTATAAGCATGCACCACCTCGCCCGGCTTATTTTTTTTTTTTTTTTTTTTTTTCGGTACTGGGGATTGAACTCAGGGGCATTCTACCTCCGAGCTACACCCCCAGCCCCTTTTTATTCTTTATTTTGAAACAGAGTCTCACTGAGTTGCGGAGTGCCTCACTAGGTAGGGCTGGCTCCCGCCCGGCTTATTTTTTACTTTGAAATAAGGTCTCCTAGCTGGGCGTGGTGGCGCACGTTTGTAATCCGAGCATTTGGGAGGCTGAGACTGGAGGATCCAGGTTCGTGGCCAGCCTCAGCTACCTAGTGAGGCACTCCGCAACTTAGTGAGACCCTGTTTCAAAATAAAAAATAGGGCTGGGGGTGTAGCTTGGAGGTAGAATGCCCCTGAGTTCAATCCCCAGTACCGCAAAAAAAAAAAAAAAAAAAAAAGGTCTCCTTAGGTTGCTGAGAGTCTCATTGTGTGGCTGAGGCTGTCCTCCAACCTGCAATCCTCCAGTCCCAACTACTCGGATTACAGGCACCCAGCAACAATAAACTTCTTGCTATGAGCAAACATTATTGAGTGGAAATAATTTATTTTATACATTTACATAGATAGAGGGTGTGCAACATGGTTCCTAGCTCAGGCTGCAAGGTCAGGGGGGCCAGTCTCCCTAAGGACACAACATAGAAGGAGACATAGAGTGATACAGGCAAAGAACTTGGGGACAGAGGACAGGAGGTATGAGCAGACCCTGGAGAAAGAACGGAGCCAGCCAACCCTATCTCAAAGATTTCTGTGCAGCTGGGCATGGTGGTGCAAGCTTGTAACCCTAGTACTTGGGAGGCTGAAAAAATAGGATTGCTGGTTCAAGGACAGCCTCAGCAATCTAGTGAGACTCTCAGCAACTTGGTGAGACCCTGTTTCCAAATAAGAAATAAAATCAGTCTAGGGGTATAGCTCAAAGGTAGAATGCCTCTGGGTTCAATTCCTAGTACCACAAAAAAAAAAAAAAAAAAAAAAAAAAAAAGAAGGAGGAGGAGGAGGAAGAGGTGATTTCTGTACTACCAGGCATGGTGGTACACATCTATAATCCCAGTACTTGAAGGGTTGAGGCTGGAGGATGGCTGGTTTGAAGCCAGCCTCAGCAACTTAATAAGGCTCTCAGCAAGTTAGCAAGACCCTGTTTCCAAATAAAATAAGGCTAGGAGTGTAGCTCAGAGGTTGAATGTCCCTAGGTTCAATCCCCAGTACCACATATACACACAAAAAAAGATTTCTGTGAGGACCAAACAAGATGACAGTGGACACATTGAAAACTACAGAAAATTACTCAATATAGCATAGTGCCAGGCAGTGGTGCACACCTGTAATCCCAGTACTTGGGAGGCTGAGACAGGAGGATCACAGATTCAAGGACAGCTTCACCAACTTAGCAAGACCTTCAGCAACTTAGTGAGACTCTGTTTCAAAATAAAAAAGGGCTAGGGTGTAGCTCAGAGGTAGAATGCCCCTGGGCTCAGTCCCCAGTTACCCCCCCCCAAAAAAGTGACATAGCATAATTTAAAGCAGTGAGTACAACCACGTCTAAAAGATGCTGAAACTTCCTTTAAGCATGCGTTCAATGGCTATTTGCCAGGCCCTGTGCTAGGTCTGGGAACACAGCAGTCAATACAACAGGACCGCTGCCTTTAAATGGTTCCCTTTCAGAGAGGGAAACACTATAAACAGATGAAGCTAATTTTAGAGAGTGATACATGCTATGGGGGGAAATAAGATGGGACTGAACAAGAGAGGGTAATGGAGGCAGGGAGGCATTCTAGACAGGAAGGCCAGGAGGGCTCTTGGAGGGGGTGACAACTGGATCCACTGCTCTCTGATATATCACCTGCATTTCAAGATTCTGTTCCTCCTGTTCAATAAGGATGCTTACACCCATCCCCACCACTTCCCTCAGGAGGGTATGAGGGATAAATCACCCAGACAACACTAGCCTGAATGGTGTTAAGGAGTGAATATAGAACAATTGCTAATTGAGTGTTCACTGATGCGTTATTCAAAATACTAGGAGTATGCCAGGCGTGGTGGCGCACACTTGTAATCCCAGTACTTGGGAGGCTGAGACAGGAAGATTGCAGGTTTGAGGACAGCCTCAGCAAGTAATGAGACTCTCCCTAGTAACACACACATACACACACACAGACACACACACACACACACACGGAATATGTGTAGAAAGATATAGAATGACAGGGGGGGAAAAAAACTAGGCTTTCTGCTTTCAGACAGATTGGAAACATTCCACTAAAGAGTTATTACTGATTTTTGTTGTTGTTGTTGTTGTTATTGGATATCAAACCCAAGGGCACTCTACCTCAAACTACACTCCCAGCCCTTTTATTTTTCTGTTTGGAAACAAGGTCTCACTAAGTTGCTAAGGGACTCACTACATTGCTGAGGCTGGTCTCAAATTTGCGATCTTCCTGTTTCAGCCTCCCAAGTATTGGGACTACATGTGTGTGCCACCACACGCAGTTAGGAGTTCTTTATATAGCCTGGATATTAACTCCTTGGCAGGAATATGATTTCCTTATAGTTGCCACTCCATGACTTTTGCAAAGGTAAGAAGCTCAGACTGTGGAGTCTCCTGCTTGACACCAAGAGCCAGTTCTACCACTTATTAGTCCAGAGGAAAGAGTGAATGACCACACAAAATCCAGGATCTGCTAAGAAAGAGAAGAGCTGTGGCAGTAAGCAGGCACCTGCACAGACTGACACACAATGCTAGATGTCAAAGCAGGTCGGTGCAGGGTGCTGAGGAGCTTGTTGCAGTTTTCTAGTTAGGATGCAAAAATGTCAGGTGAAGCTGAGTATGCTAGTGCACACCTATAATCCCAGTACTTGGGAGGCTGAGACAAGAGGATTGCAGGTCCATGGCCAGCCTCAGCAACTTAATGAGGTCCTCTGCAATTTAGTGAGACCCTGTTCCAAAAAATAAAATAAAATAGGGTTGGGGGTGTCGCTTGGAAGTAGAATGCTCCTGGGTTCCATCCCAAGTACCACACACACACACACACACACACACACACACACACACACACACACAATGGTCAAGTTAGGAGACAGTATTTCATGGAGTACAGACCATGCCAAGGCCATACCAAGTCCTTAACGCACATTATCTCATGTCATTTATTGGTCCAACAAGATTTCATGAAAGCCTAATATAAGCCAATCACTAGTAAGCTAGAAACAAAACACAACAAAAAATCAGACATTGCATCTGTCTTCAAGGAGTCTATAGACTTTGATCAAAGAATCAACTAACAAGGAGAGGTCCCTGGTCCTGTGGAAACTGACAGGTCAGGGGAGGCTTCGCTGAGAAAATGGAGCAGTAGAAGTAGAGGAAGATACTCCAGCCACATCAGCCACACAGGTGGTTGCAATTAATATCCCCACTGGGCTGTACATTCTGTGAGTGCAGGGACCTGGTCCTTCTCACTTACCAGTGGATCTCTGTTGCTTAGACCTGTACCCGACACAAAATAGCCCTCAGTAAACATTTGTTGCATGAACAATGTATCCTCATTGAGTGTGTGTGTGTGTGTGTGTGTGTGTGTGCTTGACATGAATCCAGGGGCATTCTACCTCAGAGCTATACCCCCAGCCATATTTTGTGTCTTATTTTGAAACAGAGTCTCACTAAGCTGCAGAGGGTCTCACTAAGTTATTGAGGCTGGCCACGAACCTGTGACCCTCCTGTTTCAGCCTCCCAACTACTAGGATTACAAGCATGGGCCACCACACCCAGTCTTTTTTATTTTGTTTTGAAATCAGGTCTTGCAGCTGGGTGTGGGGGTACACACCTGTAATCCCAGTCCTTGGGAGGCTGAGACAGGAGGATAGCAGATTTGAGGATAGCCTCAGCAAGATGTGAGACTCTTATCAGCCTAGCAAGACCCTGTTTCCAAATAAGAAATAAAATCGGTCTGGGGGTGTAGCTTGAAGATAGAATGCCTCTGGGTTCAGTCCCCAGTACAGTAAGTACATACATAAATAAATAAATATGAAATCCAGTCTTACTAGGTTGCTGAGGGTCTCACTAAGTTGCTGAGGGTGTCCTGGAACCTTTGATCCTTCTATCTCAGCCTCCCAACTCCTGGGATTACAGGTATGTGCCAATTTGTAGATGAGGAACTAGAATGTCAGAGAGAATAACTTGATCAAATTTACAGAGATACCAGGTGGCTGGCTTTGATGCTAGGCAGTGAGAACTACAGCTTGAGCTTTAACCTTTTAAAATGTCAAATTATTTTTTAAAAAAATAAAAAGACTTTATTATATCATTCCAGCACTTTATTTATTTTATTTTATTTTTCAGGTACTGGGGATTGAACCCAGGGGCATTCTACCTTCAGGCTACGTCCCCAGTCTTATTTTTTATTCTTTATTTTTTGAAATAGGTTCTCACTAAGTTGCAGAGAGCCTCACTAAGTAGCTGAGGCTGGCTGTGAACCCAGATCCTCCTGTCTCAGCCTCCCAAGTACTGAGTACAAGCATGTGCCACCATGCCTGGCCATTCCAGCACTTTAGAAACAGTCATTCTCCTCTTTGGTCTTTATTTCAAAGTTTGGTTTTGTCTGGTACTGGGGTTTGAACCCAGGGACGTTCTACCTATGAAATACACCTCCAGCCCTATTTTATTTTTATTTTGAAATAAAATAAAAATAGGATCTTGCTAGGCTGATGAGATTCTCACTATTTGCTGAGGCTGTCCTCGAACCTGTGATCCTCCTGTTAAGTACTAGGATGACAATTATGCACCACCATGCCAGGCTAAGCCTCTTTCTTTATCTGTAAAATGGGAACAATAACAGAACCTACACCTCATAAGATCATTGTGAGAGTTAATTGAGATAACACATGTAAAGCACTTAGAATAATTCTCAGTTCTCTAAGAATTCAAGAAAAGTTGGCAAATACTCTATGCTGGAAAAAAATAAGACCAATATTCACTCCCATTCCACCTGGAAGAAAAACCACATGGTGCTTTTTTTTTCCTTGGGTAGTGGCAGGGTGGAGGGGTGGGCAGATTTTGGCAACTTAGTTTTTATTCCTTCAAAATGCACTATGGTAGCCAGGCATGGTGACAGTATCTGTCATCCCAGCTACTTGAGAGGCTGAGGCGGGAGGATTGCTTTAGTCCAGGGGTTCAAGGCCAGCCCCAAAAGCATAGCAAGACTCTGTCTCTAAATTAATTAATTAATTAATTAAGCATTATTAGCAGCATCACGTTCAGCCACAACCTTCTGTGGAAGGAAGGGACTTGTCGGTAAGGGCGTGACCTGTGGTGGGGTCCCAGAATCACCAAGTGACTTTCCCCTTCCTAACCCTGAAAGCTTTCTGAGGCTTTTGCTTGAGCCAATCCTCCTCCTCCTCCCCCTCCCCCTCC
>PVLC010017443.1:0-33779 GCA_004027655.1 Graphiurus murinus
AAAAAAATTATACACCATAACCAAGTTGGGTTCATCCCAGGGATGCAAGGCTGGTTCAACATATGAAAAACAATCCATGTAATTCACCACATAAACAGAATTAAAGACAAAAATTACATGATCATCTCGATGATGAAAAAGCATTTGACGAGATCCAACACCCATTCATGCTAAAAGCACTGCAGAGAATCAGAATAGAAGGAACATACCTCAAAATCAGAGGCAATCTATAATAGGCTCACAGCCAATATCATATTAATTGGAGAAAAACTTCAAGAGTTCCCACTAAAAACAGGAACAAGACAAGGATGTCCATTATCACCTCTTCTGTTAAATATAGTACTTGAGACTCTAGCCAGAGCAATAAGGCAAGAGAAGGAAATCAAAGGGGTAAAAATAGGGAAAGAAGAACTAAAACTATCCGTTTTTGCAGATGACATGATACTATACTTAGAAGACCCAACAAAGTCAACCAAAAAACTTACAGAACTGATCAACAAATTCAGCAAAGTATCTGGATACAAAATCAATCTTAAAAAATGAGAAGCTTTCCTGTATGCCAACCACAAGTCCACTGAAAAAGAAATCTAGAAAACAATTCCACTCACAATAGTACCCAAAAAAATAAAATACTTGGGGATAAACCTAACAAAAAGGTAAAAGACCTCTATAAGGAAAACTATAAAAAGTTGAAAAAATAAATTGATGAAGACCTTAGAAGATGGAAGGATCTACCATGCTCTTGGATAGGCAGAATAAATATCATCAAAATGGCCACCCTCCCAAAAATGACCTACAGATTCAATGTAATACTCATGAAATTACCAAGGTAACTCCTCACAGACATAGAAAAATCAGTCCTTAAATTCATTTGGAACAACAAAAAGCCCAGGATAGCCAAAGTAGTTCTTAGCAACAAGAACCATGCAGGAGGTATCACAATACCTGACTTCAAACTCTACTACAAAGCCACAGTAATAAAAACAGCATGATATTGGCACAAAAACAGACACATAGACCAGTGGAGTAGAATAGAAGATTCAGAAAGAGACCCATGTGCTTAGAGTCAACTGATTTTTGACAAAGGAGCCAAAAATATACAGTGGAAAAAAGATGGTCTCTTCAACAAATGGTGTTGGCAAAATTGGTTAACCAAGCCGGGCGTGGTGATGCACGCTTATAATCCCAGCATTCGGGAGGCTGAGACCGGAGGATCCGGGTTCGAGGCCAGCCTCAGCTACCTAGAGAGGCACTCTGCAACTTAATGAGACTCTGTCTCAAAAAAAAAGAATAAAAAATAGGGCTGGGGGTGTAGCTCGGAGGTAGAATGCCCCTGAGTTCAATTCCCAGTACCGCAAAAAAAAAAAAAGAAAAAACCCTGGTTAACCATATGCAGGAAAATGGAAATAAACTCCACTGTCTCACCTTGTACAAGAGTCAACTCAAGGTGGATCAAAGACCTGGAAGTCAGGCCAGAGTCCTTGCAGCTACTTGAAGAGGGCATAGGCCCAACACTTCAACACATAGGTACAGGTAAAATCTTTCTCAACAAGACTCCAAAACCACAAGCAACTCAAAGGAAGATCAATACATGGGATTGCATTAAAATGAAGAGCTTCTGTGCAGCAAAGGAAACTATCAAGAACCTCAATAGAGAGCCCACAGAGTGGGAGATAATTTTTGCCAGCTACTCTCCTGATAGAGGACTAGTAACTAGGATATACAGAGAACTCAAGAAACTTACAGCTAAGAAAATAACTCAATCAAAAAATGGCCAAAGGATCTAAATAGACATTTCACAAAAGAAGAAATACAAATGGCCAATAAATGTATGAGGAAATGTTCAACATCATTAGCAATCAGAGAGATGCAAATCAAAATTACCTTGAGATTTCACCTAACCCCAATCAGAATGGCAATTATCAAGAACACAACAACAAATGCTGGCAAGAGTGTGGAGAAGTGGGAACCCTAATGCATTGTTGGTGGGATTAAAAATTAGTGAAATCACTTTGGAAAACAGTATGGAGGATCCTCAGATGAATGGGAATGAACCTACCTTATGACCCATCAATACCACTTCTGAGTATCTACCCAAAAGAATGGAAACCAAACTATAAGACCTATGCATGTGTATTTATGTTCATAGGTGCACAATTTACAATTGCCAAACTATGGAACCAGCCAAGATGTCCATCAACAGATGAATGGATTACAAAACTATGGGATATATACACAATGGAATTTTACTTAGCCATAAAGAAGTACAAAATCATGTTATTTGCAGAGAAATGGATGGAACTGGAAAACATTATGTTAAGTGAGATTAGTCAGTCACAAAAAGTAAAAAATCATATGCTCTCCCTAATATGTGGAAGCTAGGGAGAAAATGAGACATAAGAGGGACTCCAGATGAAGGAGAATCCTTAGGTAAGCAAAGAACTAGATTTAAAGGAAGGTGATGGGGGGAGTGGGGACACTCTAATGAGCATGATGTACTTTCAGGAATACATCAAAGTTAATCACTAAACTGAACTTGAGAAGGAGGGAGTGGGGTAGGAATTGGGGAAGGCTTTAAATGAGAAATGTGTGCATGTATCCCTTTCCCAGCTTGTACCTAACAAAGATGTATGATTACAATGCACCAATTAAAAATAAATAAATTTAAAAAATAAATAAAATTTAAATTTGAAATCCAATCAGATAATTTGGTTTAATGTACCTACAGGATTGCTGTCTTTTCTGAATTCTTATCTTGCACTATTTTCTGTAATCTCACTTGGCCTTTATAATATATTATCAGGAGCTGGGTATGGTGGTTTGTACCTGGAGTCCTAGGTACTTGAGAAAGTTGAGGTTGCAGTATCTCTGGAACCTAGGAGTTTGGGGCTGTAGCCTGCTGATGCCAATGGGGTGTTTGCACTGAGTATCAGTGGTAGGTTTATGCTTATGAGTAGACACTGCACTGCTTTCTGGGCCACATAAATCCTCTTTAAAATAGACAGTAAGGCTGGGCATGGTGGTTCACGCTTGTAATGCCACTACTTGGGAGGCTGAGACCGGAGGATTCAGGTTCTCGGCCAGCCTCAGCTACCTAGGTGAGGCACTCCGCAACTTAGTGAGACCCTGTTTCAAAATAAAGAATAGAAAATAGGGCTCGGGGTATAGCTCGGAGGTAGAATGCCCCTGAGTTCAATCCCCAGTACCAAGAAAAACCACAAAAAAAGCAAACAAAAAAACAGTATATAAATATGTGTGAGCTGGGCGTGGTGGCACACGCTTGTAATCCCAGCATTTGGGAGGCTGAGACCGGAGGATCTGGGTTCAAGGCCAGCCTCAGCTACCTATTGAGGCACTCCGCAACTTAGTGAGACTCGGTTTCAAAATAAAGAATAAAAAATAGGGCTGGGGTGTAGCTCGGAGGTAGAATGCCCCTGAATTCAATCCTCAGTACCACACAAAAAAAAATGTGTGTGTATGTACATATATATATATTTTTTTCTTATGTATATAACAACAAAATTTTATATATATATGTATGTAGTATTTCTGGTTAATGGTTCCTCTCTTCTTTTCTTTTCAAATGAATTGTATGTTCCTTGAAGTCAGAGTTCTTATGTATCTGATGTAATAGTAAACATCTTAGATGATTGAAACATTGAATGAATGGATATTATTACTTTGATAACTAGTATTCTTAACTGGTATTTAAAAAGAAATTAATGGACATTTCTATTAGGTTTTAAGTCACTATGGAACTATCTTGAAAGAAGCCTCCTTGAAGTATTATAATGAAGAAATTAAGTAGATTGGTATTTTCAATAGTACGCGGAGTTTTTTGGGGGAGGGGGGAGGATTGGTGCTGGTATTTGAACCCAGGGCCTCTCATGTACTAACATGTGCTAAACCAGTGAGCTACAGTCCTATCCCAGGTTTACTGTGTTTTAATTTTGCATTTAATAGATATGACATTTTTCTTTTTCACCCACCCCCTCCCCTTCTCTCTCCTTTCTCTCATATTTTGGCAGCCGGTTCGAAGACAGTCCCTTACCCCTCCTCCTCAGAACACTATTACATGGGAAGAATATATATCTGCTGAAAATGGAAAGTAAGTGTTTTTTAATTTGGGGGGGGGTGCATTTTATTTGATTTTAGAACAATAACAAATTTATAAACCCAGTGACTAGATATAATAATTTCTTTTATAGAGATAAATTATTAGTATATTTTTGTTTGAAGCAATTTTTTTTGCCTGTTAAAAATGGGAGTTAAGCATAATGAGAAAGTATAAGACTTATTCTAAGGAAATATGGTGAATTCCCTGTGTAGTTCCTTGAGGTTTTTCATTATATGATGAACTTTTGTATTTCCTCACATTTCTGATTATTTAGCATGGTTTAGCATTTGTTTCCTGTTTGCCTTTTCAAGTTCATCTTCTTTTGTTATCCTTTCACTTCAGCCCGTGTTAGACTTTTTACCATCTTTCCCTAAAGCCTTTGCTTCCTGTTATGATACTAACACTTAATATAGGACTTAGAACATAGCTTGTATTCAGTACATAGTTACTGACTAAAAGTTTAACAGTGAATGAAGAAAGGGTTATTTTGAATGAATAAATAAATAAGATGTTTATTTTGGCCAGCCAGTATTTCCTTTTGGTGGAGAATGAAACATCACTTACCCCATGCTTATGAAGAAGTTGTCATCATTTTTTTCTTATTGAAAGGTTTAATTATATTTTTCTACCTTCTCCATGTTTCTCTTAATATTCTATTGCATTAAACACCTTTTATGTGAGGCTATTGTTTTGGACTAGACTTCCTCACTGGGCCCTAGCAGACCAGATCAAACTAGAATGAAGTCACTTATGCTGTGTGCTACATAATCAAACTGAACTTTGAAACAGGCTAGCTTAACAACAATAACAACAAAAAATCACAGGAGAGTTCAGCCAACCTGAGGCATTGTAATAGGAAAGTTCCTTCTGTGTTAACTCTGTAAGGAAATCAGTTTTGAAACAACCAGTCTACTTTCTGTTCTGCTTTCTTCAGCCCATTTGTGTCTACAAAACCATACTTGTCTGTTCAGCTTATTGGAACACTCATTTTATTTTATAGAATAAGATCGTTGCCCTGTCTTAGAATCATACACATACACACACACAAAGGTCTTAAAATTTGTTACAAGTTTATCTGTTGACAATTCTTAATATAGGATTCTTTGTTCTTTATTCTTCACAATACTTCCTATAGATGAATGCTGAGACTGTAGTAAAGAAGATTGAATTGAGTAAGGGATTTTAAAGATATATAATACTTTTAAAGTTTGTTTTTTTCTAATGATTATCTTTGCTCCTAAAATAGTAATTATTAAAATTCAGATATATATGAAACTAGTTGAGGTCAATCATTATTTTCTGAACTTTTACTCTTTGTTATTTTCTTTTTGTTACCCTTATTTCTTATACATGCCTTATTTGCTTTTAGGATAATTTTAGTTTATTTCTATAGACAGAGTAAGAAAACTTGAAATAATAATAAATGTCTTATGGAACAAGTATTCTAACCTTTTCTATCTTCCCCCTCCCCTACCATTTTAGAGCTCCTCATCTGGGTAGAGAACTGGTGTGCAAAGAGAGTAAGAAAACCTTTAAAGCCACCATAGCCATGAGCCAGGAATTTCCCTTAGGGATTGAGTCGTAAGTTTGTCATTAACTATACATGTTTATGAAATATTATGCTAAATGAGATTAGCTGGTTAGAGAAAGTAAAGGGCTGTATGTTTTTTCTCATATGTGGAAGCTAGAGAGAAATTTGGAAACAAAGAGACTTTGGATAAATGAGAGAGACCAGTAGAATAGTGTAAGGAGATTTGGGGAGAGGAAAAAGGAGACTTGATGAAGGAAACACTTCAAATAATGCTGTGTTCATATATGAAGGTATCGCTGCCGATCTCAATAATAGGGATGGGGGAGCAGGGTAGGATTGGGAGGGAAACACACCAACTGCTGTGTGCATGTATGTTTCTATCATTCTGAACCTCATTATGATGTGTAATTGCAGTGCACCAGTAGAAGTATAATTTTTAAAAAGAAGATATTAAACCCTAATGTCTGTAATAATATTTGCATCTGAGTGTTGAATTTGAGTCCTTTGAATTTTTTTTTTTTTTTTTTTTTTTTTTTGCGGTACTGGAGATTGAACTCAGGGGCTTTCTACCTTCGAGCTATCCCCCTAGCTCTATTTTTTATTCTTTATTTTGAAACCAGGTCTCACTAAGTTGTGGAGTGCCTCACTAGGCAGCTGAGGCTGGCCTAGAACCCAGATCCTCCGGTCTCAGCCTCCCAAATGCTGGGACTACAAGCGTGGGCCACCACGCCCGGCTTGAGTCCTTTGAAATTTAAAAGCAAACAACCATTGCCTTGATATGTATGTACCCTTTTCTGGTGCACAAAAGTATTAATATTTTTATTATTTTCTTGAGATAAATTTTTGAATAATTTTTTAAAAAATGCATAAACACATTTAAAAAAAATCTAAAAGTATGGAAATTTATGGACTAAAAAGTGATAGTTTTCTTTTACGATATCATCATCATTATTAATATTACTATTTGTGTTGCTCTACATTGAACCTAGGGGAGCATTCTACTTTTAGTCTATCCCCAGCTCTTTTTTTTTTTTTTTTTTGAAACAGGGTCTTGTTAAGTTGCTGGCAGCCTCACTAAGTTGCTGAGGCTGGCTTTGAACCTGAGATTCTCCTGTCTCAGCCTCCCAAGTACTGGGATTACAGGTATGCACCACCATGCCCACCTGGCTTTCACTGCATTAATAATTAATAACTGGTATATTTTTGTCTAGACTTATCATTACTTTTGCATTTTTATTTTTGGTGGTACTGGGAATTAATCCCAGGGGCATTCTACCTCTGAAATACACCCCAGCCCTATCTTTTATTCTTTATTTTGAGACAGAGTCTCATTAAATTGTGGAGTACCTCACTAGGTAGCTGAGGCTGGCTGTGAACCCCGATCCTCCAGTCTGAGCTTCCCAAATGCTGGGATTATAAACATGTGCCACCACGCCCGGATGCATTTTTTAAAAATGAGAAATAGTCTATATTTTGTCCTATGAGTTCTTTTTTTTTTTTTTTTTTTTTTTTTTTTTTTTTTTTTTTTTTTTTTTTTTTTTTTTTTTTTTTTTTTTTTTTTTTTTTTTTTTTTTTTTTTTTTTTTTTTTTTTTTTTTTTTTTTTTTTTTAAGTGAGTGTATCTGCCAGGAGTAGTGGCGCACATCTGTAATCCTAGGACTTGGAAAGTCGAGACAGGAAGATCACAGGTTCAAGGACAGCCTCAGTAATTAGTGAGACTCATCAACCTAATTGAGAGCCTGTTTCAAAATAAAAGTAAAAAATAGGGCTGGAGGTATAGCTCAGAGGTAGAATGCCTCTGGGTTCAATCCCCAGTACCACTAAGAAGTGTCTTTGTGCTCTTAAGTACATTTTTGTCTATCTTGCTCTTTTTCTTTTTTCTTGGTATTTTGTAGTATTGATTTACTGCTGTTTGTTTTATTATTCCTTTACTGATAAATTTTCTGACTGCCATTATTACAAAGAATAATTCAGTGAACGTTTCTTTTTTCTTTTGTGATACTGGGAATTGAACCCAAGGGCATTCTACCTCTGAGCCACACCCCCAGCCCCATTCTTTTTTTCTTTATTTTTGAAACAGGGCCTCACTAAGTTGTGGAGGGCCTCACTAAGTAGCTGAGGCTGGCCGAGAATCTGCGATCTTCCTGTCTCAGCCTCCCAAGACTTGGATTACAAGAGTGTGCCGCCACGCCTGGCTCAATTCTCAGCATTTAGACTGGGATTACAAGCATGTGTCACCATGCCCGGATTCAGTGAACATTTTAAATATCCTTTCAGATCTGTACTTATCACATGCTCCTTTTTAAAAAAAAATCCAATTTGGAGCAATGGATAGACTGGGAGGCAGGTAGCTAGAGCTGACTCTTGGTAGAACTGTAGTTTTAGGCTCCTCATTAAGTGGGCGGCCCCCAGGCTATTTTCTCTTCCTAGTTCCATGCCTTCCAATCTGGCCTAATACATTAAATAGGAAAAAAAAACAAAAACAAAAAACCTGGTTTAATATGTTAATTGTTTTTTCCTTTCAGAAGAGAATAGAAGCTGGGCATGGTGGCACATGCTTGTGATCCCAGTACTTGGGAGGCTGAGACAGGAGGATCTGGGTTCGCGGCCAGCCTCAGCTATTTAGTGAGGCCCTCTGCAACTTAGTGAGACTCTGTTTCAAAATAAAGAATAGAAAATACGGCGGGGGGTGTAGCTTGGAGGTAGAATGCCCCTGGGTTCAATCCTCAGTTCTGCAAAAAAAAAAAAAAAAGAGAATAGAACTCATTTTTTAACAAACTCCATATATACAGCATACTCCATACTTAAGCCTTAGAAAATGTAGTATGTTCTTGGTAGCCCATAGCTATAAGTCAGAGAGAGATAAGTCTCAGAAAATGTGAGAAAGGTCTTTGCCACATACACAAATTTGTCACAATTTTTTATATCTAGGATCCAGTTGACTTCATGATGTACCGATTTTTATTGTGTGTATTAATGAAGAAGCAAATACATCTAGTTTCACAATGACAGCAATTTTAGAAGTTATTCTAACTTCAGAGTTGTTAATGTTAAAAAAAGTTATCAGTATATACGAAATGTGGCAAAATTTGTTTGTATGTATGTACATACATGTGTATGTGTGTGGTACTAGGAATTGAACCCAGGGCCATTCTACCTCTGAGCTACACCCCTAACTCCTATTTTTTTTTCCAGTACTGGAGAATGAACCCAGAGGCATTCTACATCTGAGCTATACCCCCAGCCCTATTTTTATTCTTTATTTTGAAACAGGGTCTCACTAAGTTATAGAGGACCTCACTAAGTAGCTGAGGCTGTCCATGAACCTGCCATCTTCCTGTCTCAGCCTCTCCCAAGTACTAAAATTACAAACATGTGCTACCACTCCTGGCTTCTAACCCTTACTTTATTTTTTACTTTTGGAAACAGGCTCACTTAGTTGCAGGGAGCCTCACTACATTGCTGAGGCTGGCCTCAATAGAACCTGAGATCCTGTCTCATTCTTGGAAGTACTGGAATTACAAATGTGTGCCACTATGCCTGGCTGAGATGTGGCAATTATAACTGTTCCTGAAAAAAAGTAGAATAAGGAATAATGCATTCAAAAACCAAAGAATTAATTATAAAATTAAAAACAGGTCAAAGGACAAAAGAAGATTGTAAGTGCTATGGAAAAACACATAAAGATCATGAAATCAGTAAACTAGATTAAGATGAAATGAAAAATGATAGTGAAATGAAAAGGACATTGTAAAGCTAAAAAAACAAATCAAGCATTAAGCAGCAATATTAGAAAAGAAATAAAACAGGAATAACAATGAAAGAATAGATGTGGTCAAAAAGTCACAATGAATGGAAGAACAGATTAAAGGAAAGTAGATAAACAGTAGATATGGAGGACAAAGATGGTTCAGCCTAAGAATCATTGGTGTTCCACTTAAATAGAAAGTCTCCAAAATGTAACTGAAATAGTGTTCAAAATATGATAGAAGATTTCTCTGTAATGAAGAACTGAATCTGTAGAGTAACATTAGGTTCCAAGGAAAATGGATACAGGATGATCAATAACAAAAATATCCTAATTGAACTATTGGGCATCAATTGTTAATAAAAAATCTAAAGGCTTCTAGGTAGAGAAGCAGTAAAGTCAGCCTGGCCCTGCATATCTCCCTCCCCCACATTTGTGACATGGGAAAAAGAAAAGCAAAGAAAGTGTGATATGATATTATACCTAGTTAAGATGTTACTTATATATATCAAGGTATCTGAAGGTATTCTCAGACACAAAATAATTCAAGAAATACAGCATCCATAGGCCATAATTAAAAGAAAAATATTGTTTGAAAATGATATCCATTCAACCAGAAGATGAAAGGAGAAATTGTAATATAATGACTATTGTGAAACAGAATTATAAGAGATATTATGAAATTTTAGTTCAGAGAGAAAGATAGTATAACAGAAGATTATGGGAGCCTGATTTCCCCATAAATATAAAGACATGAACCATCAAATAGGCAAGAAATCAAGGAATATTAAGTATATAAAAAACTTTTCACATATGATAAATTGATGTGAAATTCAGCCACCCAGTGAGTCTAATGAAAGTGCTCAGGAATTTAAAGTTCAGAAAGAAAACAAACATAAGATTTCAATTCACTTAAATAAGGACCTAATATCAAACAACTGTGGACATTATGGCTATATGGCTATACAAACAAAAGTTATAAGCCTTGACATAGCAAAAAAAAAAAAAAAACGAGAGAAAGTATGTAATTTCTTTATCTTTAAAATCTAAAAGTTAGAACCAGGTGTGATGGCACAGGCCTGTAATTCCCAGTACTTGGGAAGCTGAGACAGGAGGATCATAGGTTCACGGCCAGCCACAGCTAATACTTAGTAAGACCCTCTGCAACTTAGTGAGATCTGTTTCAAAAATAAGCAATAAAAAAATAGGGGTGAGAGTGTGGCTCAGAGGTAGAATGATCCTGGGTTCAGTCATCAGTCACACACAGACACACACACCCCAATATAAAGACACTCAGAAATTATATTGAACAGTGAAAACAGTTTTTTTCTTCTTCCATTTTTCAGATTATTGAATGTTTTGGAAGTAATAGCTCCCTTCAAGCACTTTAACAAGCTTAGAGAATTTGTTCAGATGAAGCTTCCTCCAGGCTTTCCTGTAAAATTAGGTAAGAAAAGTTTTTTTATGTAATTTTAGCATCTGTTAGAAATGGAGTTGTTTATTAAAAATCAGTAAGAATATGTTTTAAGGGAAAATACTGTTGAACTAATGATAAAATATAATAATGTGTCTAATGTGAAATAGAAAGAGTGGAGTTGAGACCAAATTTTTAGCATACTCTTGAGATTCTGCATAGTAGAAGTGTTTCTGGAGACATTAGTCTATTTATTTAGCAGTCACTATTCATGAATAAAGTAATATTTTACTATTCAGTCTTAATTTTATTTATTTTTATATATATGTATGTGTATGTATGTATGTATTTATTTATTTATTGGTGCTGGGGATCAAGCCTAGAGACATTCTACCTCTGAGCTATACTCCCAGCCCTATTTTATTTTTTATTTTGAAATGGCCTCACTAAGTTGCTGAGGCTGGTCACAAACCTGTGATCCTCCTGTCTTAGCCTCCCAAGTACTTGGGATTACAAGTGTTTGCCACCACGCCCAGATAAGTCTTTTTTTTTTTTTTGCGGTACTGGGGATTGAACTCAGGGGCATTCTACCTCCGAGCTATACCCCCAGCCCTATTTTTTATTCTTTATTTTGAAATAGGGTCTCACTAAGTTGCGGAGTGACTCTCTAGGTAACTGAGGCTGGCCGCGAACCCAGATCCTCTGGTCTCAGCCTCCCAAATGCTGGGATTACAAGCATGCACCACCACGCCCAGCTCAGATAAGTCTTAATCTTAAATTTAGTTTCATTATAAGCAATGATCTTTAGAAGCATTGAACTTTTGATTTTTACATATGTTTATCTTTCTTACTTATACTTTGAAAAATGGAACAAGAGATAAAAATCATTTTAGAGCCAGGCGTGGTGACGTAGGTTTGTAATCCTGGTACTTGGGAGGCTGAGATAGGAGGATTCCAGATTAGAGAAGAGCCTCAGCAAGTAGTGAGACTCTCATCAACCTAGTACCACCCTGTTTCAAAAATAAGAATAGGGCTGGGAGTATAGCTTGGAGTTAGAATGCTCCTGGGCTCAATCCCCAATACCACACACACAAAAAAGATTTGGTTTAGATTTAATTTTTTTTTCTTTTTTTTTTGCGGTACTGGGGATTGAACTCAGGGGCATTCTACCTCCGAGCTAAACCCCCAGCCCCATTTTTTATTCTTTATTTTGAAACCGAGTCTCACTAAGTTGTGGAGTGCCTCACTAGGTAGCTGAGGCTGGCCGCGAACCCGGATCCTCCGGTCTCAGCCTCCCGAATGCTAGGATTACAAGCGTGTGCCACCATGCTCAGCTTAGATTTAATATTAATGGAAACTTCAATACAGTCTTTAATGCCATCGATTGATCCAACTACTCACTATTTAATTTGTTCTTGCTTTGCACCAGACACTCTTCCAGGGATAGGAGAAAGCAAAATTCCTGTCCTCTTTAGTGTTTATCTTCCTTCTAGTGGAACAGAAAAAATATATAGTAAATATAAACACATACACACATTTCAATAAGTACCCAAAATACTTTACTCCTAGAAATAATGTTTTCATTGCTAAAAATTAAACCTGACCATAGCAACTTTCCAGACTTGGACATAAGCATTTTTTGGATTAAAATCAATTTGAAAATGATTGTCAAAATGCCTGTTATGCTAGTTGCTCTTTGCAATGAAAAAGCATTAGGGACTCAGTGTTGATTTGAATGAACCAATGATAAGATCTTAGGCAGAAATGATTTGAATACTAAAACAATCAAAAGTTCTGTGTTCTAGCCATGGATACGGGAAAGTTGTCTGAATATTTTTGTAGAAGCTTAGATTCCACTGCCTTTTTCCATGACCAGAAAATATTTCAAGTATTGGACTCCTTCTCTTCTAGGTACTGTTAAGAGGCACATTGATAAACAAGTAGAAGACAGGAGTTTAAATAGATGAGAATTCCAAGCTGTTCTTGCATTCACATCTAATTTTAAGTTCCAAACCTAAATTAAGCTCCATAATACAATGTAAAATTTTTTGTAAAAGGTACATCTTGATTATGTGGGAAGGAAAAAGTCTGCAATACTTTTTTGTAGGTATTTCTCTGATGTAGAACCACATTCGTAGCAAGGTTATATAATCTTTTGCTGGTATATTTAAAATTACAGGGAATTTATTTAGCAATTTCTATTTTATTTATCATCCTTTGAACTGGCCCTGAACAACTTCATTCCTGGGTTAAGTTTCCATTTGTTTCTATATTTAGGATAAAAACCACAATTGGGAGAAATTGTAAAACTTTCGAAGTTGTTGTAAGTACAATTTTATGTTTTCCAAATCAGCCAGAACTTTGCATACTGATTATGAATGATCTTTTCTCAGATTCGCTTCTCTCATTCTGCTCAAGCAGTAAATTTGACCTTTTTCATGAACACTCTACTCTTAACCACTACTTCCTCTTATAAACAGATAGTTTTTATTTACTTTGTGACAAAAAGAGACTGTTAGAGATCACTCCCATTTCTTCATACAGACTTCCTAGCCCAAGCCCCATTTTTTCTTCCATCCATTCCTATCTCATAATAACCCTCTTCTTATTTATTTATTTATTTATTTATTTATTTATTTATTTATTTATTTATTTATTTAGGTACTGGGGATTGAATACAGGGACATTCTACCTCTTGGCTACAGCCCTACCCCTAGCCCTTTTATTTTATTTTTTTGTTTGTAATAGGGTCTAATTAAGTTGCAGAAGTCCTCACTAAGCTGCTGAGGCTGGCTGGGAACCTGGGATTCTTCTATCTCAGCTTCCTAAATACTGGGATTACAGGCATGTGTCATCACACCCTCCTATGTTGCCTCTCTACTTGTTTAAATAATCTGTTCATTTGACCTATAGATCTCTTCTCCGAAGTGTGTGTGTGTGTGTGTGTGTGTGTGTGTGTGTGTGTGTGTGTGTGTGTGTGTGTTTTACTGGGAATTGAACCCAGGGCATTCTACCTCCAAGCTAAACACCCAGCCCTATTTTATTTTTTGAAACAGGGTGTCACTTAGTTGCTGAGGATCTTGCTAAGTTGTTGAGGCTGGCCACAAACGTGAAATCCTCCCAAATACTAGGATTACAGGCATGTACCACCACACCAGCCTCCAAACTCTTTTCAAAACCTTGTTCCAAGCTGGGCATGGTGGTGCACACTCATAATCCTTAGTACTTGGGAGGCTGAGACAGGAGGATCCACAGGTTCATGGCCAGCCTCAGCAACTTAGCAAGGCCCTCTGCAATTTAGTGAGACCTTTTTCAAAATCAAAAATAAAATAGGGCTAGGGGTGTAGATCAGAGGTAGAATGCCTCTTGAGTTAAAACCCCAAAACAAAAACAAAAAACCTTGCTCCTCCTGGGCCCAGTGGCACACACCTATAATCCCAATACTTGGGAGGCTGACAGGTGGTTCACAGGTTTAAGGCCAGTTACAGCAACTTAGTGAGACTGTTCCAAAATAAATTATTAAAAGAGCTTTGGGGGTGTAGCTTGGAGGTAGAGTGCCCCTGGGTTCAATTACTTTCTCTATCAGTCACCCCATTTTTCTTCTCCTTTACTGTAGACTTCCCTTTTTGATCCTCTTTTTCCTTTTAGTTGTTAGGTTTATTCAGGCCTTTCACCTTTTAAATTTCAACCAATCGCCGGGCGTGGTGGCGCACACTTGTAATCCCAGCATTCGGGAGGCTGAGACCGGAGGATCCGGGTTCACGGCTAGCCTCAGCTACCTAGGGAGGCACTCCGCAACTTAGTGAGACCCGGTTTCGAAATAAAGAATAAAAAATAGGGCTGGAGGTGTAGCTCGGAGGTAGAACGCCCCTGAGTTCAGTCCCTAGTACCACATAAATAAATAAATAAATAAATAAATAAATAAATAAATAAATAAATAAATAAATAAATTTCAACCAACCAACTATAATAATAATGATAGTAATTCTGTAAAAGTTTTTATTTTTGTTTTCTATAGCCAAGCTATTTGAAAGCACATTCTTAACTCTTCATTCTTACTTCTCATTTATAACTATATTATAAATAGAGGAAGGAAAAGGGACAAAAAGGGAGGCAATTTTTCTCTTTCACTTGAAACTGGTAAAATGATGACAGCAGGAATCTATGATAAATTATGTATATATAATGTATACCTAGAACAAACAATAAAGTTGCTGTATGAAGAAATATCCTGAAAAGCATTATAGATAAATGAAATTCTAATAGTCAAGTAGCATAAGGAAGGAGGAAGAAGAAAACAAATGAAAAACAGCAAACAAAAATACAAAATAAAATGACAGATTTAGGTCCTTATCATATAAATTAGAAGTAGTCTGAAGAAGAACATTTTAAAGACAGTGATTGGTAAATGTAACTCAGGGGGTACGGGCTGCTGAGTGGCAGAGGGCTTGCCTAGCATGTATAGAGACATGACTTTGATCTTCACCACCATTAAAAGAAAAAAAGCTGGACAGAGTGGAGCATGCCTATAATTCATCTACTTGGGAGGCTTTGGCAGGAGGATTACAAGTTCAAGACCAGTCCAGGCAACTTAGTGACACCTTGTCTCAAAATAAAAAGGGCTTGCCGGGTGTGGTGGCGCACGCTTGTAATCCCAGCATTTGGGAGGCTAGACCGGAGGATCCGGGTTCGAGGCCAGCCTCAGCTACCTAGTGAGGCACTCTGCAACTTAGTGAGACTCGGTTTCAAAATAAAGAATAAAAAAAAAATAGGGCTGGGGGTATAGCTCGGAGGTAGAATGCCTCTGAGTTCAATCCCCAGCACCACAAAAAAAAAAATAAATAAAAAGGGCTTGTGATATAGCTCAGTTGTAGAGTGCCCTGTCCAAAATCTCTTGTGCTGCTTTAAAGGGGGAAGGGAAAAAAAAAAAAAGTGGGAGGTGTGACCCAGACCCAGCTATAATCCAGCTTCTTAGAAGGCTGAGGAAGGAGGAGGATCACTTGAGCCCAGGAGTTTAAGGTCATCCTGGACAACAGAGTGAGATCCTTAAAAAATAAAAAAATAAAAACAAAGCAAAAAACATGACCCAACTATCTTGCTGTCTCCAAGAAACAACAGAGTTGTAAGATAAGTGAAGCAAAAACTGATAGAACTGAAAGGGGAAAAATTGACAGACAGATCTACAATTATAATTGGGGAATTCTATACCTTTTCTTCAACAATTGATATAAAAACAAATGATCATTAGCAAGGATGTATAACAACTCAACAGCATCATAAATTAAAAGATTTAATTGGCATTTATAGAACACTCAAGTAAACATCAACAGAATCCATATTCTTTTCAAGTGCTCATGGAACATGTACCAAAGTAGGCCATATAGGATATAAAGGAACCTGAAAAGAAAGAAAAAACTGAAAATATACAGGTATTCTTTGAGTATAATGGAATCAAACCTGAAACGAATAATAGAAAGCTAATAAAGAGAATTTCCAAATTCTTAGAAACTTACGAATACTGTTTTAAGTAATCTGTATGTTAAAGAAGTCTCGAGTGAAATAAAAAAAAGTATTGAAAGACAGCTATTCTAACTAATACAGCTGTTCCAGTTCCTTTGACCGCCAACGTAAATTTTAGAAATAACCTTGCCTATAGCTAAAAAATATATTTTTTGCTGGAATTCAGATAGAAATTATGTTAAACTCATGTATCAATTTGGGGGAAACTGACATTTCTCCGATGTTGTCTTTCAAACCATTAAGACTGTACGTCTCTCAATTTATTCAGATCTTCATTTCTTTAGTGTTGCATAGTTTTCAGTATACAGGTGTGTGCATATGTTATATTTACTTATGTATTTCCTTTTTTAATGATTATAAATAGTATTTAATGTCTCTGTGTTCAATGCTAACAGGTAGAAATATCACTGATTTTTTTTTTTTTTAACTTGTATCATGTAACTGTGATAAGCTAGCCGGGCATGGTGGCACACACTTGTAATCCCAACATTCGGGAGACTGAGACCGGAGGATCCGGGTTCGCGGCCAGCCTCAGCTACCTAGTGAGGCACTCCGCAACTTAGTGAGACTCAGTTTCAAAATAAAGAATAAAAAATAGGGCTGGGGGTGTAGCTTGGAGGTAGAATGCCCCTGAGTTCAATCCCCAATCCCGCAAAAATAAAGAAAAAGAAAAAACAAAACAAAACAAAACTGTGATAAGCTCCCTCACTACTTTTGTGTTTTCTGTAGAATCTTTGGGTTTCTCTGCTTGTACAATCATGTAATTTGCAACTAAGGAAGGTCTTCTTATTTTCTGTTGTGAATGTCTTTTATTTCCTTTCTTTCCTTATTGTATTTATTATCCTTTTGATTTCTTCAAGAACTGTGGTGCTATACCATTTCCTTCCTTATATCAATAAAGTGTTCTCTCTTTTTTTTTTTAATCAGACTTTTTTTGGGGGGGTACTAGGGATCGAATCCAGGGACATTCTACTTCTGAGCTACACCCCCAGTCCTATTTTTTATTCTTTATTTTGAAACGGTCTCACTAAGGTGCGGAGGGCCTCACTAAGTAGCTGAGGCTGGCCCTGAACCTGCAATCCTCCTGTCTCAGCCTTCCAAGTACTGGGATTACAAGCATGCACCACCATGCCTGGCTGGGTCAGTTCCTTTTAAAGGCTGTGATGAAATTTCTATTCTGTAACTCTCTTCTAGCTTCTGATGGTTTTCCTTGTTACATAGAAGCAGTCTAATTTATGCCTCATCTTCACTTGATGGCTCTGTGTGTGTTTTTGTTTCCTGATTCCCCCTTTTTGTAGGGGTTTGGACCATGCTGATGACTCCTCAGTCAATTACTTCCACAAAGACCCTTATTTCCAAACAAGGTCACATTCTGAGGTACTGAGAGTTATGACTCAAGCATATTTTTCTGAGAGGGAACAGGTCTACTCTTTAACAATAGCTAAAACTATTTTGAAAAAGAATAATGTGTGATGATTTTGACATTTATTACATGCTATAATAATCAAGACCTGTGTGGTATTAGCTGGGAGATATAGGCATAGACCAGCAAAAACAGAGAATCTAGAAATAGGTCCTCATAAAAATATGCCTAATTTTGATAAAGATGAAAAGCAGTTCAGTGAGGGGAGTTTTTCATACAAATGATGCTAGAGTCATTGGATATCCAAAGGCAAAAAAATGAACCTCTAACTAAACCTTACAGTTTATATAAAAGTTGAAATGGTTCGTGGACTTAAATTTATTGCAAATATAAAGCTATAAAATTTTGAGGAAAAAACATAAAAGAAATTATTTGGGATCTAGATTTAGGCAAAGAATTCTTAAACATTAAGAATTAATGTTAAAACATTTACATTAGAAGCATGATTCATAAAAGAAAACATCAATACAGTGAACTTTATCTCAATTAAAAACTCTTTACTCTGTGAAAGACCCAGGTAGGAATAAGAAGATACATTTTACAGATGGGGAAAAAAATACTTTTAAAACACTAATATCTATAATATTATTAGAAACTATCAAGCTGGGCGTGGTGGGTGGCACGGGACTTTAATCCCAGTTCTTGGAGGCTGAGATGGCAGGTTTGAGGTCAGCCTCAGCAAGACCCTGTTTTAAAATAAAAAATAAAATAGGGCTGGAGGTGTAGCTTGGAGGTACAACCCCAGTACCAAACACAAACACACAAAAAAACCCTAAAATTCATCAGTAACAAACCAGCCAATTAGAAAAGGCAAAAGATAGATAGAGACATTTCACCAAAGAGGATATGTAGAAGTAAATAAGCACGGGAAAAATGTTCAGTACTTTAGTTTTTAGGGATGTGCAAGCTAAAACCATGAGATGTTACATATGCCTAATATAATTAAATATAAAAAAATTAAAAATTGGGACACCAGATATGAGTGAGTTTGTGTGGAGATGGATCACTCGTACATTACTGATGTTAATATGAAATAGTGTAGCAACTCTGGAAAACATTTTGTCGGTTTCTTAAAACTGGAGCATGCAACTACTGTGTGTGGTCAAGCAGTTATACTCTTAATCATTTATTAGCAAAGTGAACAGATGTTCATTTCATGTCAGCTTTATTTGTAATAGCCAAAAAGTTAAAATTTTCAATGGATAAATGAACTTTGGTACATCAATACCATGGAATACTATTCAGAAAGAAAAAAGAATGAGCTGTTAATGTATGGAGCAACCTGATTGAATCACCCAGAGAATTATACTGAGTAAAAGAAGCCAATCCCAAAGATTATATGCTGTATGATTCCATTTATTAGAAGTGCTGGAAGTGAAAAAACCATAGAAATGAACACTATAGCAGTTTGCCAGGGATTAAGGAAATGGGTTCACATAAAGGAAGTGAATGTTGTTATAAAAGAGCAAGAGGAAGGATATAACATGAGAGCAATATGTGGCGATGGGACTGTTAGTCATCTTTTACTGTATTGTCAGTATCTTGTTTTTGATTACATGTTATATATATATATTTTTTTTTTCCCATGAACGTGGAATTTGACTTTTGCATAATTTTCACTTCAAGAAATATTCTTTTTCACCCAAGAATTTAACAATGCAGAATCCTTTCTTAGCTTACATGCCTTACAAAAACAGATCAGGTAGTGGGCCTCAGTTTGCTGACCCCTGGATTAAGAAAAGTATCTGCATATATAGGCAAAAATGAGTAATTTTCTCCCTCAGGAATAACTGGAAACTTCATAATTCTTTTGGTGAAATTCTTATGGTTCTTTTTATATGTGTTTGCAGCATGAGAATATTTTACAAAAAATACTGGTTATAAGCAGTATTATAAACAGAAAAAGTGAATTTGTTATATGTTTTTAACTTAGGCAGATACTTGAATTAGCTTTCATAGACTCATTTCAGTGATATTTTGTGTGTGTGTGTGTGTGGCTCTGGGGATTGAACCCATAGGCATTCTACCTTCAAGCTATACCCCCAGCCCGATTTTATTTCTTATTTGGAAACAGGGTCTCACTAGGTTGATGAGTCTCACTACTTGCTGAGGCTGTCCTTGAACCTGCAATCCTCCTGTCTCAGCCTCCGAAGTACTGGGATTATAGGTGTGGACCACCATACCTGACTGGGATCTTGTATTTTTCAAATGCTCATTATCTTTCCTTTTTCATCAGTCCCAAACCATTCTTCAAAAAACACCTGCTCGGTATTAAGACATCTATTTGGATTTGTCTGGTCTTTGAATATTTTTTACACTTTAAGGAGTATGGGCAACTATAATAGTATTTTGTAGTCCATAAACTATAACCTGTAAACATTGATTTTTACAGTGTCATCACTGATTGTTTTCTCTGTAGATATACCTGTGTTTCCCACGATCACAGCCACTGTGACTTTTCAGGAGTTTCGATATGATGAATTTGATGGTTCCATCTTTTCCATACCTGATGACTACAAGGAAGATCCAAGCCGTTTTCCTGACCTTTAACTGACATCGGAAATGATGCCGTCTAAGAAGAAAAGAGAATGCAGAGACCCCAGAAGCGAATTCAAATAGACAAGAAATGCTTTCAGTAAAGAAAAGGGAATTACACATTGAACTGACACATCAGTAATATGATATAAAGAAATGGGCCTCTAATAAGAATTTTAGCAAGTTTCCTGATGTGCCATTTTCAGTCTTTTTAAAAATATACTTATTATAAGTGTAATAGTTTGACACCTTAATGACCCTAAGACCTTCATATGTAAAGCAGCTATGAGTGCTGTGATTTGTTTTTAAAAATTTTTACATTTCTTGTTGAAATATATATGCATAAAATATATCTATATATCTATATCTAAAACACTCCTGAACCATTAACGTAAATTAAATGTCTTAAGAGATATGAAGCCCTTTTAAACTTGTCATCTTATATTCAAGGTGACATTTATAAATATTCCTTCAAGCTTTGTTTTCATAAGATGTAAACAATGTAACATATGTATAGTTCAGTAATTTGAATGTTTGTTCAATATAATGAACTAGAAGGAATGCAGTTTTCTGTAGATGACTGAACCAAATGGTAACCATTAAACAGTTGCATTTATATGTTGCAATACATTTCAAGAGGGAGCGTTCACTCTGCAGGGAATAAGGTACCTCCTTTAGCACCTTAGTGCAATTCATTGTGGTGCTATTTGTTTTTACCTGAATTCTTTCTTCAATGAAAAATGTTTGTTACTAATCTTCCTTTCATAGAACCTCTATTTCTTTTCTTTCTTTTTTTTTTTTTTTCCTAAACGAGTTTAGGAGTCCTTGTTATGTTCATGATAAGGTACGGTTAGCATGCTTAAAGATAGTCCTCTTAAAAAATCTCAGCACTTTAAACAAATTCCAAATTTTTAACTTGCTTCCTAATAAGTGCATGTAAGTCTCATTTTGTTTTTAGTGAAATATGAATCATTGGTGTCAGTTTTAAAAAACCCACATATTTTGGATAACCCCTATGTATTTAATGCTTTCAAAGTAAGGTAAAAACATTTTATATGCTAACAGAATATATTTGCTATAAGCTAGTCCAGAAGTATACAAGATTGATGGTTCCTATTGTTTATTTTTTTTAGGTCACAGGAAAATATTTATTGATTTTAATTGTGTCCAAAGTGTTAAAATCATGCATTACTCATTTTTGCACTTAAAATTTTTCATATTTATTCCAAGATGGTTTGAAGGTCCAAGAATGAAAATAAATTAGGGAGAAAAATGTATAGGAATCATAAAGTATCATGTTGTATTAAAGAGCTTATTAGCTAAATGTTTTTAAAATCTGTTCTGATGAATTTGTCAAAAATGCATCTGTCAAGTTTTTTAAAGTGATCACTAGCATAAACTTTTTCAGAAGTTTAGATAATTTCATTTGAGTTTAGAGACCTTTATTGAAGAGATGATTTATTTAAAAATCCAAAGCATCAACCATAAGCAAATTTTTATAATAAACATCTTAAAACTGCATCTTCCATACATATATTATATATGTTGACCTTTTATTAAATACATTTTATAATGAAGAAAAATAATCACAGTTAAAAATTCAAGAATTAGTCACTACCTTATTATTGTCTGGTAAAATTTGAGGAAAAAAAATTAGTATGCCTAGAGCTAGCTTTGTTGAAGAGAATTTAATCCCTAGTTAGGGATGGTTGTCATCAAGTGACATAGAAACTGGAAATATCCTGTCAAAGGCTGTTAAGAGGTTTGAGACTCTGAAAGGAATTGACCACTATTGCTTTCAGGCTCCCTTACTGTAGGACTATGGTATACTTTCAGGAATGTACTACAGATTTTTTTTTTCTAAGTGCAGACAAATTAGGGGAAAAAACATGGTAAATTGCAGCCTGGGATTTATGTATTTCCTAACAGCTGTGACTTTTGCTGGGGTACACTGGAGACAGGAAGACTACTGAAAACTTTTGCACTTGAATTTGTTTTTAATATTTATCTTTTCTTTAAAGAATAGTAGAGACAGACTGTCCGTTCCAAAATGTCCTCTCTCTGATCACAAAGAACAAATGTCAGTATCTCTTATGATGATGGAGAAAAAGGAGTCAATTAATGCAAATAAACTTTTCACAATATTATAACTTTCAAAATGTGCCTTTTAATCCAGTTAATGAATGAAGCTATGTGCTGTGTTAAAATGAATAGGTTATAATGCCATATATTTTCACTACCTCATATAAAAGTTAAGATTTTGTAATTTAGGTACATAAAATCTGTGTCTTCACTGTGATTTTAAGAACTTTAAGTGGGGGGTGGGGGTGGTCCATAAGCTAGTCATCTCAAGCGGCCATGTAGAAGTGCTCAATTTTCCTGCCACTCATGTGGTACTGAAGATGCACTTCCAGTCTTTAAGAAATAATTCTCAAGTGAGGTAGTTTTCTCTCTGTACACATTCTTATACAGAGAACTGTCAAACTTCATGAAAGGGAAGTATAAAGCAGATGCCCTAGCCAGGTGTGGTGGCGCACGCTTGTAATCCCAGCATTTGGGAGGCTGAGACTGGAGGATCTGGGTTCGCGGCCAGCCTCAGCTGCTTAGTGAGGCCCTCTGCAACTTAGTGAGACCCTGTTTCAAAATAAAGAATAAAAAATAGGGTTGAGGGTATAGCTCGGAGGTAGAATGCCCACAGGTTCAATCCCTAGTACCGCAAAAATATAAAGCATGCTCTGATTACTGTGAATTCAAATGATGGTTTGGAAATTGACACATCTGTCAGCTCATAGCAATCTGATAGAAAAGGAAAAACCAATTTCCTTCTGTTCAGAACTGGTGTTAAGCTTCATTGACATAGTATTATGGACATACAGCTCACTGTCCACACCTGGGGGGCAGGTGGCGAATAAGAATGTTTAGCTAGCCTTCTCCCTAATTTGCACTATATATACAGCAGATGATGATCCTGAAGATGCTGTTTCATCATCAAGGCCATGAAAGGGCTAGAATACTTTAAGGAGATAAGGGTTGCTTCCTTTTGCTCCTGCTTGTCTCTTCTATTTGCATACAGTGTGCTAATGAAAATGTTGGAGTGGAAAACTTAAGGTGAGTCAGGTGTGAGAGTAGGCCTGAGAGGCTGAGACAGGAGGGAGAATCACAGGTTCAAGGCCAGACTTGGCAATGTAGTGAGATTCTCAGGAACCTAGCGGGACAAAAAATTAAAAAGGGCTGGAGGTGTAGCTTAGAGGTAGAATGCTCCTGGGTTCAATCCCCAGTACCACAAAAGGGGGGAAATATGATGAATTCAATGTCTTACTTGTAGTATGCTAGCCTTTAAAATTGAGTGTTAAGACCACTGTACGTGGTGGTGCATGCCTGTAATCCCAGTACTTGGGAGGCTAAGACAAGAGGATCGCAGGACTCAGGACAGCCTTAGCAAATTAGTGAGGCTCTCAGCAATTTAGTGAGACCCTTGTTTCCAAGTAAAAAAATTGGTTGGGGTATAGCTCAGATGTAGACTGTCCCTGGGTTCAGTCCCTAAGCACCACAGAGGGCAATGGATAGGAATCATAAAAGTTAGCAAAACTAAACTTGGTAAAAGCCCAAGACTTGTACATACTATAATTTGTTAAAATGCCTTTTGCAAACCAGAAATCTGAGATAATAGCAACTTCGTTTGCCATCTAAACATTTTTTTAACATGTCAAGTATTAATCACGTTTTTTAGATCATGCCCCTATCCTTAAAGGACTACCCTGTGATGTGCCTTTTGTTATAACCCATCTGTGAAAATACCTATGATACACAGAATTAACAATTTCACTTTTGCTACACATCCAAAAATATTGAAGTTCTATTCAAAAGAGGTACTTATGAATAATTTCTGGTTTTGATCATTTTTAGCAAGAGAAAATGACTAAAGTAGAAACATTGTATAACAAGCAACAAAATAACCCCACCACTTCCTATATATCTTTTTTTTTTTTTTTTTTTTTTGGTACTAGGGATTAAACTCCAGGGTGTTCTGCCTCCAAGCAACAACCCCAGCCCTATTTTATTTATTTTTATTTTGAAACAGTCTTGCTGGCCAGAGGCTGGCCTTGAAACTATGATTCTCCTGTTTCGGCCTCCCAAGTAATGGGATTACACTGTGTACCACCATGCTCCGCTCCCCATATATCTTTAGTGTCCATTTATTGGTCACTAAAGAAGGCTGACAATGACTGGTTGAGATGTTTTAAATAATGAATATTGGTGGGGTAGGAATTTCAGAGCATAGAAGTGAAATTTTGTAGTTCATACACATTACCTGCCCCTTCGGGATGAGGCAACACTTAGGCCTGTGATTACCCTACCTTCCTCTGGATCCTCCTTAGCTTCTCAGACTTCTAAGCCAGTTGTGTGTGCTTAGCTCCGTGATGGAGTGTTCTGACCTGCAGGATACCCTTGCCACCAAGGTCAGAAGCAGTAGGACCTGACCAGTTTTAATCCATTCTTGTGTGGTTTAGCTTGTGCTTGTGGTTGGTTCCAGCTTATTGCAGCCACCCATCTTCACTTCCCAACTGCCTCTGGACTCAGGACTCCAGCATCAGGTGCAAAGACAAAAACCTTATCAAGACTGCTTACTCAGCATAACATCATTGTTAAGGTCAAATCCCTGTTTCTCTCTCTCTCTCTCTCTCACACACACACACACACACACACACACACACACACACACACACACGAGTAGTTCTTCTTTGATTAAATAAATCCTGGCTGGCTAAAGATAAAAATGTGATAATGTTAGCTGGGTGTGGTGGTGCATGCTTGTAATTCCAGTACTTGGGAGGCGGAGACAGGAGGATCACAAGCTTGCAGCCAGCCTCAGCTACTTAGGCCCTCTGCAATTTACACCGTGTTTCAGAATAATAACAAATAGGGTTAGGGGTGTGATACCCCTGGGTTCAGTTTCCAAAACCAAAAGTGTGTGTGTGTGTGTGTGTGTGTGTGTGTGTGTGTGTGTGTGTTTGTGAGAGAGAGAGACAGAGACAGAGACAGAGACAGACACACTAAGGATTGAGCCCCAGGCATTCTACCTCCGTGCCACACCCCTAGCCCTATTTATTTATTTATTTAATTTTTCGGTACTGGGGGTTGAACTCAGGGGCATTCTACCTCCGAGCTATACCCCCAGACCTATTTTTTTTATTCTTTATTTTGAAACCGAGTCTCACTAAGTTGCGGAGTGCCTCACTAGGCAGCTGAGGCTGGCCTCGAACCCGGATCCTCTGGTCTCAGCCTCCCAAATGCTGGGATTACAAGCGTGCGTCACCACGCCCTGCTTCTAGCCCTATTTATTTACTTATCTATTATTTATTTATTTATTTATTTATTTATTTATTTATTTATTTATTGAAACAGGGTCTCTCTAGGTTGTTGAGAGTCTGTTACTGACATTGTCCTTGAACCTGTTATTCTCTTGTTTCAGCCTCCCAAGTACTGGGATTACAGGTGCGTGCCTAGTTCAACAGTACCACAGGTTTGAGACTAGCCTCAACAATTTAGCAAGACCCTGCTTCAAAACCCAAAAAAAAAAAAAAAAAAAAAAAAAAGGGCTAGGGGTCTCCCTTGGAAGTAGAATATTCCTGGATTCAATCTCCAGTAGCACAGGGGCGGGGGGAGTACATTTAGTACATTTGCAGAAACCTAAACCAGTTTTTATCCAATATGTATTGGAAAAATATTTAAAATTACATCTTGGAATAAATGAACAGTAATACTAAGCATCATTTGGAACATTCCATTCCATTTGTGACTTTTTGTGTGTGTGTGTGTGGTACTGAAGATTGAACCCAGAAGCATCCTACCTCTGATCTACCCTCCCAGCCCTATTTTATTTTGAAACAAGGTCTTGCTAGGTTGATGAGTCTCACTACTTGCTGAGGCTGTCTTCGAACCTGCAATTCTCCTGTCTCAACTTCCCAAGTACTGGGATTACAGGTATGTGCCACCATACCTGGCTGAACCCAGACTTTTTATTTCTCATGCACAAGTCACTTTAGCTAACTTTATTTATAGTGCTGGGTATGGAACCCAGGAGCATTCTACCTTTGAGCTATACCGCAGCCTTTTATTTTTTTTGTTTGACATCCTGATACTAATTTTAGTGACGGTGCACTACAAATATATTTTTTCTTTTTGTACTGGGGATTGACCCCAGGGGCATTCTAACTCCAAGCTACACCCCTAGTACTTTTTTTTGCGGTACTGGGGGTTGAACTCAGGGGCATTCTACCTGCGAGCTACACCCCCAGCCCTATTTTTTATTCTTTATTTTGAAACCGAGTCTCACTAAGTTGCGGAGTGCCTCACTAGGTAGCTGAGGCTGGCCGCGAACCCGGATCCTCCGGTCTCAGCCTCCCGAATGCTGGGATTACAAGCGTGCGCCACCACGCCCGGCTCCCTAGTACTTTTTAAATTTTGAAAGTCTTACTAGATTGCTGAGGCTAGTCCTTCAACTTTCCTCCTGTCTCAGCCTTCCAATACTGGGATTACAGGTATACGCCACCATTCCTGGCTCAAAATTAGTTGTAATTCACTTTCAAAAAGGATGTGAGACTCGGTTTCAAAATAAAGAATAAAAAATAGGGCTGGGGGTGTAGCTCAGACGTAGAATGCCCCTGAGTTCAAACCCCAGCACCGCAAAAAAAAAAAGGATGTGCATGTCTTTCTTAATGAAGATATTATTGGTCATTTAAAAATGTTTTATCAGCCGGGTGTGGTGGCACACACTTGTAATCCCAGCATTTGGGAGGCTGAGACTGGAGCATCCGAGTTCGCTGCCAGCCTCAGCTACCTAGTGAGGCACTCCGCAACTTATTGAGACCTTGTTTCAAAATAAAGAATAAAAAAGGTTGGGGGAGGGGGTATAGCTCGGAGGTAGAATGCTTGAGTTCAATCCCCAGTACCATTAAAAAAAAAAAAAAAAAAAAGTTTCAGTCCAGGTATGCTGGCACATACCTGTAGTCCCAACTACCCAGGAGATGGAGGCAGGATTGCAAACTTGAGGCTAACCTGGCCAATGTAAATGGCTGGAGACGTAGCTCAGTGGTAGAGGTGCTCCTGGGTTCAATCCCCAGTACTGCCAAATAATGTATTGAGACCATTTCTCTGTAAATTTTTTTAGATGCTAAACATCTTGTACATTTTAAATATTCTTAAGAGTATTCTCGCTTGTTCTAAATTATTTTGCTAATGTCTAAATCCACATCTTCCCATAAAGTGAAAATGGGAATTAAAAAAAAATTATATCAATATATCATCTAGAATTGCCTCATCTAGAAAAGTATTATTACTTCTAATGGTCCTAGTAGTAGACATTTTCTAGATGCTTATAAACAAAGTCCCAGTATTGGAGGTGAGCCCAGGGCCATTATATCTAGCCCTTTTGTGTTTTCAAACAAGGTCTCTCAAAGTTGCTAAGGCTAGCCTCAAACCTGTAATTCTCCCATCTCAGCTTCCTAAATACTGGGATTACAGGTGTGTGTTACCATGCCTGGCCATAATATTCATACATGTACTTGATTAGAAAAATATTTTAAAGCAGACAGAGATGAAATGCTTTTTGAAACTGAGAAACAGAAATATCAACTCCAGTTTAAAAGACCAATGTATCAAATTTTCAAACAGTGTGGCCCACATCTGGCACCCAACTGAAAATGAATTTTACTAAATAAAGCTGGCTGTGACAATACTCTGTAAGCTATATGATCCACACACCAGAATCTTACCCAGTATTAAAATTTTTACTGTTTCTGTAGTTTTCTTTTCCATGTTCTTATTTTTCTATCTTCAATAGTTATACTAAGGGCAATACAGCCTTCTAAAATGTACACCATTTATCTTAGTGTTTTTATTATAACAATTTTTTTGGGTACTGAGAAGGAAACCCAGGATCCTCCTCCTGGTTATATTCCTAGCCTTTTAAAATTTATTTTCCTCTGTGCTACTGGAAATTGAACCCAGGGGCATTCTACCTTGTGAACTAAACTTTCAGCCCTTTATTTTCCATTTGGAAATAGGGTCTAAATTGCCAAGGCTGGCCTTGAACCTGTAATCCTCCTGCCTCAGCTTCCCAAATACTGGGACTACAGGTGTGGGCCGCCACCCCAGTTTCCCAGCTTTTTCTGAAACAGGATTTTGTTGTTTCCCAGGCTGGCCTGAAACTTGTGATCCTCTTGTCTCAGCCTCCGCAGTAGCTGGGATTACTGGCATGTGCCTATATTATTACATGGTTTAAAAAAAGCTATAAAGAGCAAGTGTAGTGGTGCACACCCGTAATACCAGTACTTGGGAGATTACAGATTTGAGGCCAGCCAGCCAGCCTCGCAATAGGGCAAAACTCTCAGCAACCTGGAGACCGTTTCAAAACATAAATAAAACAAAGGGATGGAGGAGGGGGAAGTTTGGAAGTAGACTGCCCCTGGGTTCAATCCCTAGTAACCACCCTTCCCCCCACACCACACCAAAAATAAGCCATGAATAGCAGCTACCATTTAATAGTTACATATTCTCCCCCCGAAACCAACTACTTTGCAAGGTAATTATTCCCATTTTACAGACAGAAACATCTCCACAGCTCTACTAAATAAAGCTCGTGTAGCTACAATTCTTACTACTGAAGAATTTAAACAAATAAATAAGGACAACCATTTTTCTAACAAAACCACTTTTATTTTTAAACCATTTTACTACCAAATACAGAACAAAACTCAGTGTGGAGGCAGTGTTCACTTGATTTCAACTGGTTATCTCATGTTAAAAGGCTTGTGTCCCAGTGCAACACTACCTTTCTACCTTTGTGCAGGAAATGCTCACTGAAAAGTATCCTACATATATATTCCCTTCACTGTAGCATCTTAAATCAGTGGCACTATATTAAAACCCCAAATTGTAATCCCTTTAGAAAAGTTAATATATTTGCATTCAGAGATTATAAGGGAACAGACTTTGAAAACTGTTTACCCTGTGAAACTGTCTTTTACTTGGTTTTGACTTAGAAAAAATGGTCATGTTGCATGGTTCAACCTTTATCTACTAAAAAATGTTTTGTAAGTTTAAACAAATGCCATTTGCATTCAACTTTTGTGTGTTAAAAATGCAGTGATTATTTGGACCATTACTAGATTTTCTTAAACTTGCTGTAGACAAAATTCCTGTTGATAAAATCTTTAAAAAGTTACTTACTACAAACTATAAAAACAATGCTGCTTTTCTATGTCATTTCAACTTTTGAACCTTTTTAAAAAAATCAATTTATACTCACAACTTGGATAAAAGGTACAATTCCACATCTCAATTTCCTTTAATCCCAGCCACCCAAACACTACTCATTCCATAAATGAATAAATATACTATTTAGTATTGTACAGTATACATATCATTGATAGCTTCTATACTATTTCAGAAAAGGCAAATATTTATATTTCACTGAAAATATAAATTTACTGGGTTATAGGTGGGATCATTTGTCCTAAAGTTCACTGTGTTATCCAATCCCATACCCACACCCAAAATATGAGAAAATTATATTAAGAGAGAATGTTTTAGATAGAAATTATTTTCAACAATTCTCATGGCAACTACCACTATAAGGTGATGGATTTCATTTTGTTGCTGTATTTAAACATGTGGATAGAAAAGGAAAAACTTAATTTGTAAAAATGAATGAGGTAAATGTCATACATTCAATAGTGTAAATAAATACAAATACAGTTTTACAGGAACAGAAATATAAGTTTAAGGGTTTTATTATCAAAGTCTTGTAAAACAATTTCAGAAACTGTACATCAAATGGCACAGACTGTAGCCTACTTTTGTTTTTACTGAACAAAAGTGAAGCTTGAAATTCCTGTAACTAAGAAAACAGTTGCCTAACTACTTTGCATATAATATGGAATCACTGTGTGCATTAAGATTACTACTGTAGTAACACAAATTTATTGGTTTTATACAACTTGAGATCAAATAAAAGTACATTATCAAGTAGATTTGTCTTATTTTAAAAGCATATGAAGGTCAACTTAAAATGCACTACCCCCTTTTTCCAACAGTGAGCTTAAAACAAATTAATACGAGAGGAAAACTGAAAATCAGGACAAGGATAACTTTCTTTTACAGATGGACTCAGGCGGATAAGCTTTCACTGATGTATACATGTGGAATAAATTATTTCAGGAAAAAAAATTCCTAAACACTTATGAAAAAGTATACAACTTCACTTCAAAATATGTTGCTATTTACTCACCGCCAGACAGTTTTATTTGAAACCTTGTTTCTGTAATTAAAGCCTAATTAAGTCATCAAAAAAGGTTAGTGCATATATAACCTTTCCAAGTTAAACAAAAGCCACAAAAATTGAGCCACAAGGCTTACAGGATTATCTATTTCAAATGCTCATTTCCAGATGTAACTTTAAGAATGTTAATTTGTCATGTCAACAAACAAGACCGTAAGTAGATCCATCATGTTGGAGGATTTTAATGACATTTAGGATATTCTTGCCACAATAACATGCAATCAGTGCATTCCCTACATGGCTCTATTACGGCAATGAATCAAATTCTAGAAATACTATAAGTGAACTTACTTAACAAAGGAGATCATACAACATAAACAATCCATGCCTGCTGTAGATGCATGCAGCTTTTCATTTTTGTTATGAAGCAGCACCAGAATAGTAAAACTGCTTGGATACTCAATCTTGATTTCACCATGACAAGAGCTGGTTACCCATGTACCATTTTCTAAAAGCTTTTGATGTAAATAACTAATGTCGATATCAGGAGCTTTATAACCATTTATAACTCAGAGCTGTATACATCTAGGTTTGAGATGAACAAATACAGCATTAAGAAATCACACAAAGGAATGACACTGATGCATGTATACAGTTGGATTCCCACAGAGGCAAAACTCAATATTCAGTCGCTCATATCCATGTCTTCTTCATGATGATCATCCCCATTCACTTTGGATTCTCTCAGTGAATCACCAGTTCCCTTTTCTACAGAACATTCTTTTGTTTTAGGGGAAGCTGCTTCTGTTGGTTTCTTCTCCTCTTTTTTCTCTTTCTCACTGTCATACCCCTGTTCCTCTTCATCGTAATCCCGTGTAACCTGCTTTGCCAAGGAGAATAATAAAAGTAAGCTTCTTCCAAAATAAATAAATAAAAACCTCTCAATTTGTAAAAGTACCAGCACCACACAAAAGCTCAAGATAAACTAGTTTGTATACATACTTTTACATCTTTATCACTCTCTGATTTTCTTTCCTTCTCTTTTTCCTTCTCTTTACTCTTTTTCTTTTTACTTGTTGATCGTTCCCTTTCATCTCTGCTTCTTTCTTTGTCTTTATCTTTCTTCTTCTCCTTTTTATGTCTAGAACGACAGTTACAATATGCTCAAAAAAGATGCTTTAAAGGAAACTCACAAGTTTCACATTAAAGATTAGCAACAGGTTTTAAGCTGAAAAGGTATAAATACGACAGCAAAGATTCAATTTGAAAACATCAGAAAACAAAGGTACAAGCTTTGTATAGGTAACACAGATAAGAACACTATAACCTGTTTGGAGGTCTAAATGCTATTAAAGAGAATATGTAACAGTTAAAAAAACTTACTTCGGAAAATTACAAACGACACATCTAAATATTATCATTTACCTCCTAGGGGATGGTGAGCGAGACAATTTTCTTTTAGGAGACCTAGGCTTTTTAGGAGATCTTGTTCCACTCCTGCTTCTTCGTCGTCGTCTGTCTCTAGAATCACAAATGTGCAAACTAGACTTTAAAATATAGTATGATCTAACTAGCTCCACTGGGAACTTCAATAACATGACTCTAATAATGCAAAGCCTGTTTCACAACACTGTTTTGATCTGAAACACTATTAATCTTGAGAAAGGACTGATTAAAAAATGTTCAAATGCAAGAGAGGAAAAGTCAGAAGTGACCCATTATTGATGAAATCAGCTTTATTTCTGCAATCCTCCGGTCTTGACCTCCCAAGGATTGGTATTATAGGTCTGTGCTACACAGCATGGTTGATAGTAACCTTTTAAACACAAAAGCTTTCAATTTTGGTGCTTTCCCATTTATAGTGTGCGTGCGTGTGTGTGTGTGTTAGTTACTGGGGTTTAAACCCAGAGGCATTCTGTTTCTGAGTTACTTCCCAAGCCCTATTTTATTTTATTTATTTATTTTTATTTTGAAACAGGGTCTCACAAAGTTGCTGAGGGCCTTGATAAATTGCTGGGGTTGGCTGGAAACCTGTGATCTTCCTGTGTCAGTCTCCCAAGTACTAGGATTATAGGTTTGTGCCACTACGCCCAGCTTCCATTTATCTTTCTTTTGTAGAGCTGTGCTTTTGGTATCAGTATCTAGAAAACTGCTACCATTCAAAGTCATGAAAATTTATTACTGTTTTCTTCTAAGTTTTATAGTTTTGCCTCTTAAATCTTTCACCCACTACAAGTGTTTTAAAAAGATGGCACGAACCTCCTATTGAATATAAATAAGAAATATTAATAAAATAAGCTCTAAAGCAAAGTATGTATAAAAGTATCTGAAAAAATGGAATTACAGATGGCTGGTCTTTATTAAGATCACAAAAATACCAATTTAAGTATGAAAAAATGTATTTTGCAGAGCAGAATTTGCAACATTGTTTCAATTTTTACTATGACAGTTTAAAGATACAACAATTAAGCTGAGTATGGTGGTGCATACCTGTAATCCCAGTACTTGAGAAGCTGAGACAGGAGGACCACAGGTTTGAGGACAGCCTCAGCAACTTATTTAGCGAGGCCCTCAACAATTTGGTGAGATCCTGTTTCAAAATAAAAAACAGCTAGGTATGGTAGAGCAAGGCTGTAATCCCAGTACTTGGGAGGCTAAGTAAACCAGCCTCAGCAACTTAGAACTTGTGTAAAAATAAAAAATTGCTGGGTGTGGTGGTGTGTGCTTGTAATCCCAGTACTTGGGAGGCTGAGACAGAAAGATCCCAGGTTCATGGTCAGCCTCAGCTACTTATTGAGGCCCTCCACAACTTAGTGAGACCTTGTTTCAAAATAAAGAATAAAAAATAGGGCTAGGGCCAGGCGTGGTGGTGCAAGCTTGTAATCCAGTACTTAGGACGCTGAGATAGGAGGATAGGAAGTTCACAGCCAGCCTCAGCTACTTAGTGAGGCCATCTGCAACTTAGTGAGACCCTGTTTCAAAATACAGAATAAAAAATAGAGCTGGAGGTATAGCTTGGAGGTAGAATCCCCCTGGATTTAATCCCCAGTAACACAATAAATACAAATATACATACATTAAAAAAAAAAAACAAAAAACAAACCCCCCCCCCCCAAAAAACCAAAAAAAGAACTAATGTGGTGTAGCTTAAAGGTGGAGCGCCTCTGGATTCAATGTGAAGTCTGATTTTTTTTTTTTTTTTTTTTTTTT
>PVLC010017444.1:0-33753 GCA_004027655.1 Graphiurus murinus
GAGGTATCGCTGGATCATATGGTAGGATCATTCCCATTCGTCTGAGGATCCTCCATACTGTTTTCCAAAGTGGTTGCACTAATTTGCAATCCCACCAACAATGTATTAGGGTTCCCACTTCTCCACACCCTCTCCAGCATTTGTTGTTGTTTGTGTTCTTGATAGTTGCCATTCTGATTGGAGTTAGGTGAAATCTCAACGCAGCTTTTTAAAATTCAAATATAAGCAGAAACATGTATTTTTACTATTTTCTCATAAAAGTTTGCATAATATGTATACCGTTCTAGGTTTGCATTCTCAATGTATAACATACTATGTACATCCTTCTATGTTAGTATGCGAGATGGGATGTTTTTATTTATTTTTTTTTGTAGTGGGATAGTACAATGATTCAATTCATCTCCTACTGATATATTTTTGTGTTTTTTTTCTATAATTAATAACAGGATCATATTTCAGATATTTTGTACATGTGTATGTCAGAATAACTCTCCATAAGTAGGGTTGTTGAACCAAAAGGTGTATTTATTTGTGGTTTTAGTAAATACTGCCAAATTGCTCTCTCTAGAGGTTGCTAGTTGTGTAACTAATAAGATATTTTTCCATATCCTTATCAACACAGGATGTTTTATTTAATTTTTATTAAATTTATAAGTGAATATAACACACCAATAAAAGCACATTATAAAAAAATCATAGGTGAATAAAATGTATTTTTGAATAGTTTAAATGAGCATTTCCCTAAAGCAAATTAGGAAAGTGTAAGCCTTATTTATTGAACCTTTTGTGAAAATGCATTGAATATTCTGGTGTGTGTGTGTGTGTGTGTGTGTGTGTGTGTGTGTGTATGTGTGTGTGTATGTGTGTATTACTGGGGACTGATCCAGTAACAAATCCTTTTTATTTTTACTTTTTTCAAACAGGGTTTCCCTGAGTACTATGCACTGGCCTTCAACCTGTAATCTTCCTGTCTCAGCCTCCTAAGTATTGAGGTTGCAAGCCTGTGCTACCAGGCCTGGCTATTATTTATTTTTGATAAAAGCTTTGACATCATATCTGCTTATATAAATATAAGGAAAGCTCATTGTTACTTAATTAAGTTTGAGTGTGTAGAATAACTAATGAATAAGTATGTATTTGATGCTTCACGTGTGTTGGGTACTTGTCAGTTCTGGGAACACAGTAGTTGATAAAACAGAAAAATAAAAAAACCTCAGTTCCCTAAGGACTTACATTTTAATGGTGAAATATAGTCCAGGGGAATGATAAAAATGGGTAAGTAGTATAAAATATTAAAATAATTCAGTACTATGGACAAAACAAATGTAGTGAATCGGGGTACAGAGGACCAGTATGAGTAAATGGGGTGTCATTCCTTGTGTGGCCATCTACCTAGCAATCTCTCCCTGCCCATCCATCTGTTAGGGTTTGCATCTGGAATGTCCCCCATGTCTCATAACTTGAAGGTTTAGTCCACAGTGCACCAATGTTCAGAGGTAGGGATCTTGGGAAGTAATTGGACAGTGAGGGCTCTGACTTCATCAATTGATTAATCAATGGCAGGAGTAACAATTTGATGGCATTATTGAGAGATGTTGGAAATCGTAGAAGGTTGGGCCGAGTTGGAGGAAGTAGGTCACTGGAAACATGCCCTGGAAGGGTGTATCTTGCTCCTTGCCCTTACTTTCTCTCCCCACATTTCCTGGATGCCTTGAAGTGATCAGCTTTGCTCTGCCATGTCCTTCTGGCATGACATTCTGCCTCACTACAGGCCCAGAAATAATGGAGTCAGCTACCGATGGACTGAAATCTTTGAATCCATGAACCAAAATAATTATGTTTCTCTTTTCATTTGTTTTTCTCAATTGTTTTGTTTCAGCAACAAAAAGATAACACACTGTCTATCTGAACTGTAGAACCACATTAGATTAAAGAGCCAAAGTCAAGATATTCATGAATAAAAGAATTGTTAGTGACTTGCTTTATCAGGTATCAAGATGCATCCTAGAGCCATGGTAATTAAATATGGCATTTGGTACACGGATAGATGAAGGTAATCTATATCATATAGAATTCAGAGCCCAGACACAGTTCTCTACATATAAAATCCTGATCAGTAGAGTTAGGATAGACTGTTCATTAGGTGTACTGAGATAGTTGACTAGATATAGAGGAAAAAATAGGAAGTTTTCTATCTTCAACTATACATAAAAATCAATTCCAGTAGGCATCTCAAATACAATAAACAATGTCCTGTCACTTTAGAGGAAAATTTGAATCTCTTTATGACTTAAGTCAAGATTTCATATACAATACTCAAGTTGTGTAAATATAATAGACTGAACATTTTAACTACACTAAAATCATCATAAAGAAAAACATAAATACATGCCATGCATTCAGTGAGTATATTAACAATATATATGTAGTGAAAGTAAATAATGTAGAATATATATAGTTATTGATTATATATTATATATATATATATAAACTAATCAATAACTTCAATATTAATCAATAATATATATAGCTATTGATTATATATTATATATATATATATATAAACTAATCAATAACTTCTAAAGAAAAACCTATAAAAACATGCCAAAGCAGAAATAGAATTTTTTAAAATGGAAACAAGAAACTCAACTTCATTAGTGATCACCAACAAAAAGTTAAACTATCAAGAGAAGCTAATAAAGTCCTATGGGAGCATTCAAATATAAAAGTCTGAGAATACCAAGTGTGGACAAGGATATAGGTCAATGGCAAACATAAATGACACAACTACTTTGGAGCACAAGTTGTTATTAATGTATTAAATTACACACATGTTTAATTTTGCATTTATAATACTGTGAATATATAATACTGTGAGTTTGCATTTATAATACTGTGATCTAATTCTTTATACATTCTCCCTCTTCCTGCTAAGACATGTTGGCTAGGTCTTCCATTCCCTTTGAGGTATGGCCCTTTTTCTTTATAGCAGACCCAGCCATTATCTGGCCAGATTATGTTGTAACTTGATCCTAGTTGTTGGTCTGGTAATCAGGAGACAGAAGTGGATCTTGAGGAGGACCTACACATTTGCAAAGGCAATGGCTTCAAGCAAGAATGGAGTACTTGTCTCCAACAAGGATGTGTGAACTACTTCCTAGACTCATCGTATTCAGGCTAATCTGGTATTCAAGATATTTGTGGATCTTGACCTACATATCCTGCCCAAAATTTCTGCATCCCATTCCTTCCACATCAGATCTTTGACATTCATGGCACTCCAACTGGAGCTAAAAATTATGTAGAATTCTGTCTTATAAGAGAATCCTCTGTCAAATCCTCAGCTTTTCGGCCCTCATGGGAGATGAGAGACTCTTCATATGTTGTGAACCATACTCTATGAGTTTCACACTTTGCCTCATATAGCTGACTTATAGCCATTAGCCTCTTGTACCTTCTAAATGCATTAATGGACTCCAGCAAGTTATCTGATTCCACAGTCCTTATCATTCCTATTTCACCTCTACTTCTTAAACACTTGAAATATTGCACCTTATAGTATAATCTCGTACATGAACACTCCATTCCAGTTCATTGGTGAAAATTTAACATATACCCTACTACCATATACCAGTGGAGTAAATGTGGTCTTCATTGCCAGCTGGCTGGGGGTGGCCCAGCTCCAGAATCTCATTTTAGAGTTTTCTCCCTAAGTCTGCCCTTGGCACCAGTTGCCATGGATAATTTTCTTCTGGAAACACTCAGATTTGCATGCAGGACCTTCATTGGGGAGGATCAGTGGATTGATACTAATGAGACAGGAGATATAAAGTAGAGGGAGAAGAGGTAGAAGCTGACCTGCAATACCAACAGATGCCAGTGGGGGAGCTTGAACTGAGATGTCCCTTCAGAGTTGTCCTATTTGAGACAAGAGAGTCAAGCATTTGTTTCTTTGCATTGGCCAGTCAGCACTTACAGGCAGCCCCATAGGTTGGGGTGGACCTTAGCTAGCAGTTGCCCCAGCTGAAGGCAATTTCTGGGGGGGGGGGTTCTGAGCTATGGATGGTCTGCTAATGTTCTGGGCAGCTGCAGGAGTCAGTACTTTATTCCTGAAGGGAAAACTAGGCAGGACATAATGTCTACCACAAACAGAAAAATGTAAACAGAGAACTATAAAATACAAGTGATTTTTTAAGAAGTCTGATAAAGAGTAGAAAAACAAATAATCATCCATGTATGTATATACCGATCTATTATGTAAATATTTGCATGGGTGGAAAAACTATGAAGAAAAGTTAATAATTTGCACAGAATTTACCGTTGCAGGTATCTGGATGAAGGGAAATCACACAGGAGGTTAAAGGAACTGATGAGTTACTGTTTATTTATGAAGCTACATGGCTGATATATCCATCAGCATTCTTGCAGCTATCATCTAAAGACTGACCACATAACTTAGAGGAAAAAAGATTTATTTTCTTATAGTTTCGGGTTCAGTCCATGTGAGGCCAGGGACCATGGAACTTGGGCATGACAACAAGATGTGGATAAACAGAGAGCACATTGACTGTGCTCATATCATGGAGGTCAGAATCAAGAGAGAGAGAGAGAGAGAGAGCAGAGGGAGGAGGGGACATATATAATCTTCACAGTCACCCCCCAAGAACCACTTCCTCCAGCCATACCACCAAGTACCACCCAGGTAACTCCATTACAATGAATTTATCCACCACTGGGGTTATAACCCTCATGACTCCACTATATCAACCCTGGATATTAACGAACAAGCTCTTAGGGACATTTTATATCTAACTGCAATAGCTGATCTGTGTTTGTCCACTGTATTTTTCTCCCTTAATATATACCTTTGAATTTTATGTATTCAAATATTTTATTCATACAACAATTCTGTTCTTTAAAAAAGAGGATAATGAAAGTATATGCAAATAATTACTATTTTAAAAAATTAAACCTAAAATAAGTCACAATGTGATGTGAGGCCTAAGACTGTTAAATAAAGGGGCTCCCAGGATCTGAAATGAAGGAATGAAGGGACAAATCACCTCTCCTGACAGCATTGTATTTGAGCTCTGAGACTGACAGGCACTCCAATCAAGGCATTTTCAGTGAGGAGGAAATTCTAAATTCAGCCATGAATACCTTGTCTAGGACAGGAAGCACTCTATCTAGAAATTTGCATCTCCTTCAAACATTATGTTTGCAAAATTTTGTTCTATGGAAGTGGTTTTTATTCATGATGACATAAAGAGGTAGAATCAGGAGAAACAGGAAATCAGAATGAAAAGATAGTCTTACATTAGGCAGAAACTTTAAATCAAATACCAGAGAGAGAATTAACTCATTTAGGAAATTATATGTTTGCTGTTATTAAAAATTGTAAAAGAAGCTGTACCAATACATAGTCTGACTATTATAGAAGGGATTAAGACATGAAGGAGTTACTCGTTTCTTCATTTACTTGACAGATATTTACTGAACATCATGCCAAGTGCTGGGGAGAAAATGATAAATACAAAAGATGCAGTCTCTGACTAATCATCCTAAAAATTTACTTTCCAGAGTTTAAGAACCAAAATACATTTATTTAAATGAAATTTCTACCATGCCCCAAACATAAAAGATAAATGCAAAGTAACTTAAGTGGAGGCACTGAGTCTTTTTTATTCAGTAACTCCTTACCCTAACTTTTTTCTCTGGCAAAATACACACACACACACACACACACACACACACACACACACACAAATACACAAAAAACAAATATGCACAAACATAATGTGCATCATTACAAAAGCTAGGACTTTAAAAATCCCCATCAGAACAAAAGTTCTATACAATATTTAAGATACTCTTTTGGGATATCTTCTTTTTTATTTTTATTCTTAAAATGAAGTTTTTTTAATGGATCCATAAAAACATAAAAAATTATACATACTTATGGGGTACCATGTGATGTTTCAAAACATGTATACATTAGGTAATTTTTAAATCAGGTTAAAAATATATGTCTCTCCAAACATAGATAATTTCTTTATGGTGAAAACACACAAAAGACTTTCTTCTAGTCTTTAAAAATATATAATACATTATCATTAAAAAACTTCTTTCTTCTATCCTACTATAACCTAGGACTCATTGATCAATCTTTCCACATCCTTTCTTTCCCCATATTTTCTCAAGTTTCTGGTAACCACTATTCTACACTAAACTTCCATGAGCTCAACAATTGTACATTCCACATATAAATAAAACCATTAAATACTTGTATTTCTGTTCCTGGTTTATCTTACTGAATATGATAATCTCTAGTTCCATCTCTGTTGTCAATAATAGGATTTAATTATTTTTAAGGCTAAGGAGAATTCCAAAGTGTGTATATTCCTCATTTTGATGGACACTTTGGTTGTTTCCATTTCTTGGCTATTATGAATAGTGCTATAGGAAACATTGAAGTGATGGTATCTTTTTGATATGCTGATTTTATTTCCTTTGGATATATAACCAGTAGTGGTTTTCTGGATCATGTGCTAGTTCTAATTTTAATTTTGCAAGGAACCTCCATGTATTTCCATCAACAGTGTATAAAAATTTCCTTTTCTCCATATCCTTGCCAATACTGTTTATATTTGGCTTTTTGATAAAAGGCATTCTTTCTGGAGTGAGATGATAGCTCCCTGAGGATTTGACGTGTATTTGCCTGATGGTTAGTGATCTAGAGCATTTTTCATATCCTCATTGGCCACTAGTATGTCTTCTTTTGAGAAATGTCTATTTAAGTCTATTGCTCAATTTTTAAGTGGGCTATTGTAACTACTTTCTTTTGCTGTTGAGATTTTGGAGTCCTTATACATCCTGTATATTAACTTCTTATCAGATTAATGGCTTGCAAATATTTTCTCCAATTATGCACATATTTTTACTTTGTTGACTGTTTCTGTTGTTCTACAGAAGCTTTTTAGTTTGATATAATACCATTTGTCTATGTCTGACTTTGTTTCTTGTGCTTCTGGGGTCTTGTCCAAAAATTCTTTACCTATTCCAGTGTCCTGAAGCATTTATCCCATTTTCTTGTAGTTGTGTCATAGTTTAGGTTGTACATTTAAGTTTTTCATCCATTTTGATGATATTTTGGTAACTGTCTAGAAATAGGAGTCTAGTTTCATTTTTATGCATATAGATACCGTATTTTCCCATCTGTGTTTATTTCAAAAGACTGTCTTTTCTGTAATAGGTGCTTTTAGCACCTATTACAGTTGTTTTCAGATACATTGATTGACTTCTAGTCTCTCTCTTTGGTTACTTTGAAGTCAGGGAACACAATGCCTTCTGTTTTGCTCTTTTTATTCAAAATGGCTTTGTCTTTTCATGGTGTGTGTGTGTGTGTGTGTGTGTGTGTGTGTGTGTGTGTGTGTGTGTGTTTCTCCATATAAATTTTAGGATTGTGTTTTTCTACTTCTATGAAGAATGTCATTCGCATTTTGATAAGGATTGCAGTGAATATGTAGATGCCTTTGGGTAGTTTAACAAAATGTATCCTTCTGATCCATGAACATGGGATGTCTTTCCATTCCATTTATTTATTTATTTATTTATTTATTTATTTATTTATTTATTTATTTATTTATTTATTTTATCAGTGGTCCCTATGGCAAGCAGCTACAGGTGATGCTGGATGGAGTAGACCAACAGATGGGTTGCTCAAGAGTCTCTGTCCATAGGCAGGTTTAGGGATGGGGGTCCTCTAGTATTTGTCTATTACTAGGTCCAAACAATTTAGTACCAATACCCAAAGCAAAATCTCTTGGATAACCCCTGTCCCAGTACCAGCAAATAGATTCTCATTCCACATTATGCTACTGAAGTTGGGCCAGTGTTGGTGAAACCATTCCCTTGGTTACCAAGGCTGACACCAAGATGGGTTTCACTTTAGTTTCACAGCTTAGAAGGGCCTGCACAGTGTCAAGGTTATATCCAGACCATGTAGCTGGTAGTGCTACAGGTTAAAGCATGAATCTGCCCTACTGATGTTCATGTATCTGCCTGGATCTGGAGCCAGTATAGAGGGTCCATATGTGCAGAATGATTCTGGTTCAGAGTAGCTGTGCCTGAGTTAAAGGGGTAGAAGGTGGAAGGAGTCCTTTGGCTGCCAACATTGTTGTATATCTGGGAACCACCTGAATTTTACAGCTCCACCTGCCTGTGCAGTCTTGGATAAGAAGGGTATATATCAGGCCTATTTAAAGACCGACAATAATGCAGGCTAAATCTATCCTACTGGGGTGAAAGTCTCTGCCTGAAGCTGGGGCAGATCTAGAAGCTCTCCATGAGAATTATTGCCTGGGTATAGGAATCTATATTTTTCTCTCTCTCAGAGCTATGGCCTGAGTACAGAAGCCTATATTTTGGGGGTCTCACATCAGGGGGCTTGGTACTGAGCTCCAAAGCAAAGTTATATACTAGCTTTTGGGTCCTGATCCCCAATATATGAATATTACTCCCCTTTCTGCTTCCCAAGGTTGATGGAAGAAGGTGTTAGCAAACTCTAACACTTCACCACCTGGATAATGCAGTTCTAGTAGTTAGTCTGTCAGGGCAGAGGCTGTGGGACTCTGCCCTTTGCTGGGTTTCACCGTGGTGGGCTTAAGTTTAAGATCTTGACTTCATTTCTTCTCCTTTTCCCAATGTGCCATCCAGTTTTTGTCCCTGTGTTTAAGATATCTTAAAAGAACAATTTAGGGAAGGAAAGTTTTACTTTGGCTCATGGTTTCAGAAGTTCACTCCACAATTGGCCAATCACAGGACAGAAATAAAATGGTGGCAGGGAATAGCCAAGGAAAGCTACTCAGGTCATGGCAGCTGCAAAGGAGGTGGGGGAGAGGACTGAGGACAGATATAGACCAGGGCCACACCAGCCCTCCCACTCAAGTGACCTACCTCTTCCAGCCATGACATTCCTGCCTATACCACTCATTAAATCCATTCCAATTATTAACCCATCAAAGGATTAATGCTGATGAGGTTAGGGGCTCTTATGTTTTAATTGTTTCACCTGTGAACATTGTTTCATTGCTTGATGTTTGGGAAGGCATTCCATATTCACATGAAAACACCCTAAAAGGAGATATTTCTGTGATGTGTAGGGTTGGGGAAGGGGCTGACATGAGTAAATCTTTCCTTCTTACCTTCCTCAATTTTTTTTTCTCATTATTATACCAAAACAGAACCCTATGGTATTTCACCTGGCTTCCTTAACTCTTGCAAAGGTAGCTTGGTTTGTGAAAATCTGTTTAAGTTGGTGTATTTTTAGGTAGATGATCTCCAGAGAATCTTTCTCAGCCACCATCTTGCTTCACCTTCTCTAATCTGCTTTCTAATTTCAAAATTATAGAATATAAAAGTTACTTAATGTATTTGTGACATGCACAACTCAAAAAAGTTTCATTAACTTTGAGTTAAATATCCATTAATTCTCTGAAGATATCAAAGTACATTTTAGATTTAATTTCATTTATTTGCTCACAATGACATCTTAGATTATAAAAAAATCTTTCATTAATGTTTTATAGGTTATAAAATAACTCTAAACTGTTTTGATTTGCTAATTATCAAAAATTTGGTGAAGACAAAAGGGAACCACAATTCTGGCAATAAGCTTATTTAAATAAAGAAGATATCTATGGATAATGGACCATTATGCTCAATAAAAAATTAATATAAAACAAATGATATTGAAGTTTAATATTCTAATTAATGTATATGTTATATATTTGTTTATTTGACAACAAATAACAAAGTTAGTTACCATTATCATGATGCATAGATATTTATATTTTATGTCCTTTTCTCTTTTTCTTCTCTGCTGTCAGAAGAAATTAGATAATCTTCATAACTCAGAGTTTAGGTCAGGACCTAGGCGGGAAAGCAAAATTATTTGAATAAATAACAGTTACCACCAAATGTCACTATGGAAACACAAGAATGAATGTTTCCATAGAAACTCTAAGCCTTCCTACTATATTTATATTGGTATCTATTTATGATAATACAAATTTTTTATTGTTTATATGAAATGTAACAAAAATAAGATATCCTGTGATAGGAAAGTTGAGACCACAAATAGGACCTAAAAAAATTCTATTCATCCATCCAGAGACCACCTATCCATGCATGTGTTCAATGAATAGTGCTTCTTGGTTTTACCAAGCACTATTTTATGGCCCAGGTATATGAAAACTTCAATATTTGTGTCAATAATTTAAAATTGAAATAAAATCAAACACAACTCAATTACATATTTCCGCATAGGCTAATATCTCAGAATTAATGGTATAATTTTGGAAAGACTAAGTGTGGACTGGTAAGCCATTTTTCCTCTGTTCCCAGAATCTCTCCTAAACTTGCCTATTTAATTACCTAAGGTAGTACCAATTATTGTTGAAAACCTAGGCTGCTTGCTACAAATACCATTTTCTTTACTGTTTTTCATATGCATCTAATGCTATATGTTAATATTTCTTTCCTTTATTTTCTAAAATAATGTAGCTTTTTAAATTTTTTAAGTGTCTGTCAGTATAAGATAATGAAGAGAAATACTACACTCCCAAAGTTGGACCTAATGACATTTTTTTGAGTAATAGGGAATAATATTCAGAACTCTCCTTGACTACAGTCACTATTGCAATGTCTAAAGTGCAACTTTAGCCATGCGTGGTGTACATACCTGTTATCACAGTACTTGGAAGGATAAGACATAGTATCACAGGTTCAAGGCCAGCCTCAGCAACTTAGCAAAGCCCTCAGCAACTTAGTGAGACCCTGTTTCAAAATAAAAAATAGGGCTTCAGGTGTAGCTCAGAGGTGTAATGTCTGTGGGTTCAATCCCCAGTATCATTCACACAAATGATAATAATAATAATAATAATAATAATAATAATAATAATAATGCCAACTTTCCACAGATACCAGAGGAAGATGTATGGATTAATTATTGGAACCTAGGATATTTTCAATACAATGTTGTAATCTCTTTGAATTTCTTCTTTCTCTGTATGTAAAAATAATTGTTAATACTTATTTAGTGCTTGCTATGTGCCAGACATGTTTAAGTGGATTACATATTATCATTAAATGAATTCTCATGATATTCCTGAGAAACAAATCCTTTTTATGCCCATTTAACTAATGAGGATAATTCTGCATAGAGTTAACCAAAGTCAGAATAATAACAAAATCCAAACACATTTAATTGGGAAACTTTGTTCTAATTATTAAGTATATCATTTTTCTTCTAAAATTCAAAGAAAAATAAAAAGAAAAAATGAGAGAATTTGCAATGGGATTATTATGTCAATTGAGTGTCTCTTTTCTGAGAAACACTACAAATGATTTTTTTTATTTAACTTCATTCACATTTACATAATCAATTCATGTTATTATCTTTATGTTAAAAGTTACAGAACTGACTAGGCAGGCATGGTAGTACATGCCTACAATCTCAGTACTTAGGAAGGTGAGACAGGAAGATCACAGGTTCAAGGTCAGCCTCGGCAACTAAGCAAGACCCTCAGCAACTTAGTGAGACCCTGTTTCCTACAAAAAAATAAAATAGGGCTAGGAGTGTAGCTTGGGTGAAATGCCTTTGCATTCAATCCCCAGCACCACCACCAAAAAAAAAAATGTAAATGAGAGCTGAAATTTGTTAGGTTGCATTATTTGCCCAGGGAGAGATTCCTAAAAGTTGGGAAAGTTATACCAAAACTCATGATGGCAAAGTCTGATCTTCTTTTCCATACCTTGCTAGCTTGGGGTCATGGAATATGGATAAAGGTGACTTTTACCTTAATGAATTATCCCTTTCATCTGCATGTTTGAGAATGAATAACCTGAATGACTGGGTATACACAGAATGAATTATGTATATAATGACAGACTAGGTTAATACCCTCTTCATTTTTTCTTTTTTGTTGAGCTAGAGGTTGACCTCAGAATGTTGCACTGCTAAACAAGCACTTAACCTTTGATCTACATCCCTAGCCCCAGTATCTCTCTTAAAGTTGCAATCTAAATTTAAAACAATACTATACAATTTTCTTTCAAAGAAGGACCTATTTGACCAAGGTTTTCATGGTATTGATCAGTTCCATTCTCATTAACCATCATTTTATTGTAACCCATTTATTTATGCATGTAAATGTATGTTATATATATGCATATTGCCCCCTGGTATATATTATATATATGCTGCCTGGTTTGTGTGTGTGTGTGTGTGTGTGTGTGTGTGTGTGTGTGTGTGTGTAGTCAGGAGGCATATTTTTTTCTTTATTTTTCAAGGACACTTTATATGTAATTGAATCTGAATGACTAAGATAATGAGTTATTTTACTAACTCTGCAATCAACAAATACTAAAATAAGCAGACCGTCAAAAAAGTAATTTTAATTTACATCTTGTATATGTCCAGTAAATTATTAAATAATAACAAAACATTTCCTCTGTGTCTTCTTAGACATGAGGAAAAAAAAAAAACCTAAAGGAAACTTCTACTGGAGTTTAGTAATCATTATTAAGTGGAGTATGGTTGGAGGGGGAAAATAAATATTTACATTGAAATATGTGTTATCTCATTAATTTCTGATGGTCTATTAATAGCAAAATACTGGAATTATTCCTCTCCTCCTCTCTCTCTCACTGAGCAAGAGTGCACATGAACGTGCAAACACTTCTCTGCAATTAGAAGTTTCATCTGCATAGACTCTAAAGGCCTGAAATTCTATTTGAAATTTAGTGGTTTACCCTTGGGACATAAAGCTCTATCTTGATGATGAGATATAAGAACCTCCTAGCTCTACTTTTAATATAGTGTTAATATTTGGGCAGATATCACACTTTTCTCCTTTAGCATCACTTATCAATTGTCTGAGGGGAATAACTTTTTAAAAAGTAATTCCCAACAATGTCACTGACTGGCACACCATAATCCTTTCATATTACTGAAGAAAAATCATATCCAGACGTGTCTAATAAGACATACTCACCCATCTATAATAGTTACTAAGTCTCTTGATAGCTTGACATTTTATTTTCATTACTTATAAATATGCCCTTCACTAACTGAGCAAGGCCACCTCTGGCCACAAAATTGGGCATGTTTTTCTTGGCATTGGGTTAGTGCAGCCTACAAAACCAGGATTCACATTTGTTAAAGATGGTGATTGAGAGACGCTGGATCATGACTAAAAAAGCAAGGGAGGCAGCGAGACCATCATGGCCACAGTTCACAGTTCCATCCAGAGGTGGGGAGGGAATTGTAGTACCAATCATGTAATTGTGGGGAGAAATATTTTCCTGACCTCTTTCTTTCATGGCAGTTGACACATTTGGGAGTCTCAGAGAAATTTTCAAGTTATAGGAATCACTCTGGGAAATAACTTTTCAAAAATTTCTGTGTATTAAGAATCACTAAAACAAATCAAACCACATACACTTATTATAACTATGAGCATTTTATAATATATCCTACATGTCTGAGTACATAGTATTTATACCTTTTTGATGTGTGCCTTGGCTTTCATTTACTGATTAAATGTTATTTTTTTCATCTTATTCATTGAAATTGTTCAATGTCTTTTTGCCATTTTTCCAAAAAAAAGCTACCTGGGAGTGGTGGTATAGGCCTGTGATAGTAATATTTCAGAGGCTGAGACAGAAGGATTGCAGGTTTGAGGCAAGCCTCAGCAATTTAACAAGGCCCTTAGAAACTTAGTGAGACTCTGTTTCAAAATAAAAAAATAAAATACTCTGACTTGATCCTCCAGGTTCAATCCCCAGTACCACAAAACAAACAAAACAAAACACCAAGACTACCCTTATAGGTAATGGTTTACCAACATCTGAAAAAAATATGAAAGATTCTGTGTTAGTAAGTTTTCTGTTGCTGTCACAGAATGCCTGACAACAATAACTTACATGGAGATTTATTTGGCTCATGTTTTCAGAGGTTCGGTCCATGATCATTTGACTCTGTTGTTTCTGGGCCTGTGGTGAGACTGAACACCATGGTGGGGAGTGTGTGGAGGAGCAAAACTGCTCACCTCATGCTGGCAGGGAGGGAAGGAGACAGAGGGAGAAAGAAAGAAAGAAAGAAAGAAAGAAAGAAAGAAAGAAAGAAAGGAGGCAAAGGGGCCACCCCCAATGGCCTTCTTCCTCCAACTACATCCTTCCTCAGAGAGTTTCTACCACCTCTTTTAGTCCATTCAATTATAAACCTATGGGTGATTTAATCCAGTGCTGAGGTCAGAACCCTCATTTTATCCCATCAATTTCCCAAAGCCTCACCTCTGAGCATTGCTTCATCAAAGACCAAGCCTTCAACAGGTGAGCCTCAGGGTAGACCCTAAGGCAAGCGTCCCACACTTCTTAAAAAGTAAGACATACTAATGCCTTTGGAGTGGATGTGTGACTTACAAAGGAGCTTGTTAATGGTTTAAATCTAAAATATTCCACTATCTCAAGTCTGGGCAATAAAGCTAGGTTTGTAGGTGGGACATGGCTGGAGGGCATGGGTACCTGGGGTTCTCTCACTTTCTCTCTCTCTCTCTCTCTCTCTCTCTCTCTCTCTCTCTCCTTCAGCCAACATAAGCTGAGGGCAGCTTTTCCTCCTCCCTTATGCTCTAAAGCCCTGCCCTCAAGCTTTTCTGCTGCTTCCAGCAATCTGACCATGAACTGGCCTCTGGATCCTCTGAAGTCATGATTCCTAAATAAACCTTTCTCCCTTTAGGTTGTGCTTGTCAGGTGTTTGGTCACAGCAACAAACAAAGCTGGCTGAAACAGGACTACTGGAAGGGAATAAATAATTTGCACCTAAAATTTCTAAAAATGTTTATGGAGAATTTGACCACATTCTTGAATTGGATTATTAGCTTTTCTTTAAAAACTTACTTCAAATGTATGGACTTTATTTATTTATTTACGTTGGTAACAATAAAAGTAGAACTCAGTATGCTGTCTCGGCCAACATTCTCACTGCTATAATCCAAAACGACTGACTACACAATTCGGACGAAGGAAGATTTACTTGCTCACAGTATTTTTTTGAGATTCTAGGTTTAGCCCATGTGTGGCCAGGGTGTGGAGCTCAGGGAAGGGTTCCAGTGAGCAGAGAGAGAGAGCATCATCACATTGTGCTGTCACATCATGGAGGCCAGAACCAAGAGAAAGCAAGCAAGCAAGGGAATGCAAAGACACAAGCACAGTCCCTAAGGCCACATCCCTAGGGACCCAGCTTCTCTAGTCACACCCCACCTGCCTAGGTTAGCCAGATAAATGCATTACAGTGGATTTATCTGCTGATGACACTACAACCTTCATGACTGAACTATATCAACTCTGAGTTCTTCAGGGGACACTCTATAGCTGACCGTAACATATGCCTTCCTAATGCTAATAATTGCTTGTTTTTGTTTTTGTTTTTTTTTCATGACTGAATTTTGTGCACTTGAATTTTTAAACTGGTTTCTCAGACTTTTTTTTTCTTTAATATTTGAAATGATGAATGCCAGGAAAAATGACCTATATGACCATAATCATAAACTATAAAATACTTAAATTGCACTTGAATCATTATATTTTGGATTAAAGGCCTGATTCTGCATCCAGTGGTCAAGGGATGGTGACCTTGGCCTGAAAGCATCTTTGATGGGGAAGGCAACTCTTATCTGGAGTACTGCGCTCTGGAAGGGCAGCTCCAGGTCACGTTGTCAGAATATATAGAAATCGATGTTGGCTTCCCAAGCAAGGGGGGGAATGCTTTTCTTTGAAATTACAAAGTTTCCATGCATATACTTGACTTTTCATACAGCCCAGAAAAAAATCCTTATCATTATATATTTTCCATCAACTAAATAGTATGCACCTGATCAGCAGGTGTTTGCAGCCATTCATTACTCATGCTTTCTGTCACTGGTTTCAGACCTCAAACAATGATCGATTCTTTTGGAGAGAAAAAGTCATGGAAGCAAACTTTTATCATTATTATATGTGAAACTAAAAATTCGCATCATCATCAGGAGCATTCTTTATTTTATTTTATTTATTTATTTATTTTGGTACTGGAAATGGAACCCAGGGGCACTCTACCTCAGAGCTACAACCCCAGCCTTATTTTTTATTCTTTACTTTGAAACAGGGTCTTACTAAGTTGCGGAGTGCCTCACTAAGTAGCTGAGGCTGGCCATGAACCTGGATCCTCCGGTCTCAGCCTCCCAAGTACTGGGATTACAAGTGCGCGTCACCACGCCCGGCATCAGGAGCATTCTTAGTGGTAAATATGAGGATAATGATAAACTGTAGGCCATATATATATAAATTTTTTTTTGGTGGAGAACTATCATAAAATCATGATTTTTTTCATGTTCTTTCAGAACTATGATTATGAATTTTGCAACCCTCTAGGACATAGGCCAAACTACTCAAATGTACTTGGGTACCAGATGGTATTTGACTGACCTTAATATTAAATTCCACCCTAAAATACCACCATAAATACTACCCTGTAAGAGAATCTTTTGCAAAGATGTAGTTAACCTTTATGGATGTAGCATAGAGGAGAGGAGTATTTTCATGTTTATCCTCCTCTATGTTAAATTAATTAATGGATCTGAGATATTATGATGCTTGAGAAAAGGAAGGGAAAATGAGAACTGGGAAATATATGCAAATTGTAGTTTTGCTAAAATATTCTTTGACATCATTTGATATTTGATATAGTTGAGTAAGATAATGCTCATTAAATTAAATGTTCATATATAAGGATTTATAAGGTACTTTCCAACCTCTAAAAAGTATCAAACTCATTTAAACAATTTCTTTTCTGTTGCTTGAATTTAAATATTAATCATTGCTTTAACTTTGGGGAAACTAATAGTAAAATTTGACTTTCTTTATATGGAATATATAAACCCATTTGAGATAAACCCCCAAATAAAAGATTTTGCTGTATTCCATTCAGAGGCTGTCAGATTTAATATAATAAGTTGTGCTAAAAGGGAACTCTTTTCATTGTTTATCTTTTATATATGTGAATTGTATTCTCAAGAAGATTTAAGTTCTGGGGGTGAGGTCCATATTTTTTATCTAGTATATCCCCCAGTCATTTTGGTCCTGAGTTAACACATGCTGATGGTTGTATTAGAGGCTGTTCATGCCCCAGCCAGATCTCCTTGACTAGGTGTGGGCCAGTCCTCAGCTGCTGCACATGCTTTTGCACAGGGATCTCAGGTGCACCTGCTCTGGAAGACCACCTTGGGCTGCTGGACATCGCCTTGCCTGATGATGCTGGGAGGGGATACATACCCACCTGGGTATGAGGCACAGTCAGTGCTGACTGGTGAGGGATGGGGCAGTTTAGCTTCCTTGCTTGGCCAATGCCAAACTGAGATGCCAGTCATGGTCCAGAGCCACCTGTGGAATCTGGCTGATTTTGACTTCTTCTAAATCCACATTCTTCCCTAGCTTTGTCTGCTGATGATTCTGCTCTCCTTGTTCACTTAGCAATTCCTCTTGAGACTAACTTGAAGCCATCTTTAATGATCTCTTCTCTAGGACAAGTGACAGCTGTTCTTGAGATTAGATCTAAGGAAGGAAGGCAGGTATGTGCAGACACATAGCATCTAGTGGTGGATAAGTGGAGTTAAGGATTGAGGAAAGTTAAAATCGGTATATAGGGTTTTAGCCCTTTTGAGGTTAATATTATTTGAGGCTAATATTTTGCCTTTGTTATTATCTGTATAACCCTTTTTTTCCCTTACTGTGTAATAATAAGAAGATATCAATGAGATGCACTTATGAGTCTTCTCCCCAAGGGTGACCACATAAATAATTTTGTGCTTTTCTGCTAGTGAGAAGCCAGAATGGTAAAGTGCTCACAATTTTCTTGAGAGTGCATTTCTCTGATTTCCCCAGAAGATGCTGCCTAAGCAGGCTGTAGTTGCCAGGGTTTGTCTGGATCTGACAGATTGTGTATTTAAAGGAGGCTACTTTGAAAGCCACATTAATTCCTTCAGACCTTTAGGGTATTAGTTAGCATAATTTAGGGCTAGTCTTAGCAAAGTCCAAGCTGGTGAATTAATCTAAATGATGAACTGGAGACCTGAATGAGTTACCCCACTTCCAAACTTTCCTCCTGAGCAGGAGAGAGGCTGGTGCCTGGGAAGAACCTGGCTCAATGTGGCAGGTGACAGTTTCTGAATGGGACAGCTCCTCCTTGGCCAATTCTGAGCATAGTGATCGGGCGGGGCTGGCTTCCTTAAGCTCCTGTCTTGGTGCTACAGTAGCATATTTTCTAAATTAGAATCTAGGTGTCTGAAGGAATTAGTGGGGTTTCCCTTTATTCGGAAATAGATGAGATGCTGTCAAGAGTCTTAATCTGCAACCCAAATAGGAAGATTAATCATTCCCTGTCTTTAAACAACACCAGAGGTGCCCTGAGTCTTAATACTTGGCATCTGTATTAGTTTGCTAGAGCGGCCACGATGAAGTTTCACAAACAGTATGTCTTAGAGAACAGAAATTGATATTCTCCTAGATATGGAGGGTAGACTTCTGGGCTCTGCTCATCACAGTTGTTTTCGTTTGAGGGCTGTGAAGGGGAATCTGTTTCACACTTGTCTCTGAGCTTCTGGTATTTGGCTAGCAAGTTTTGGTGTTTCTCAGCTTGTAAGAACCCTGATCACTTTGCCATTATGAGTAGATGGCATTCTCACTTTGTGCATAACTATCTCAAGATTCCTCCTTTCTCTGATATCTGTCATATTGGATTAGGGCACACCCTACTTGTAACATTTTAACTTGATCACCTCTGTAATTATCTGTTTCTGAATAAGTTCTCATTCTGAGATACTGGGGGACACGATTCAACCGATGACAGCGTTATTAATATATACTTCTGCATTGACTGATGTCATGGCTTGTGGTCATCTTGTCACTCTTCTCAATGAATCAAAATTTTGTTTGCAAGTCAAGAGGTACAACTCAAATTGCCCATACGACCTGGTAAGTGACTCTAGCAGTTCAGGTGTAAGAAAGCAAATCACAACAAAATAAATGCATTCTTTGATAAATGGGAACTGACATTTGTTCTCAGGAGACTTAATTAAAGGGAGTGGGAGAGACTATGGTCAACTGCAAAAGACATATTCCTTTAAGCCCCTCTTGCACCTTTTGCTATTTCTGAGAGTGGGCTGTATTGCAAGATCTTCTGAAGTCTTAAGAGATGATATAAGTTGATAATCGATAAAATCTCCTTCCCTTAATGGTGTTTGTTTTATTTTGTTCCATGTTATATTTTTAAGAAGTATAAAGTAGATGCAAACCACATTGGCAGGCCAGACCTGACTCCATGATTGTCTGAAGTCAGTGACCTCGGGTTAGAGTCATTTAAAATCTGAGTTCTCAGTGTGTATCGAGCCCTACGAGATGGCATGGAAAAGTGATAACTAACACAGGATCTTGAGTCACACTGAGTGCAGAGCTGGGCACCATTACTAGCTAGCTATTGTGATTTAGAATGCTACTTACCAAGTACTGGGATTATCAGCATGCAACTGGAGGATTGCAGGTTTCCAGGACAGCCTCAGAAACTTAGCAAGACTCTCAGCAACCTAGTGAGACCCTGTTTCAGAACAAAAAATAAAAAATTCTGAGGTTCTCCGTTCTGAGGTTGTAGCTTGGAGGTAGCATGCCCCTGGATTCAATCCCCAGTATAACACACACACACACACACACACACACACACACACACACACACACACACCTACTTACATTCTCTGAGTCTCAATTGCTACATATCAAAAAGTAGAAGCAAATAATCATAAATTTCCCAGATGATTTTTTATTAGTGTATTGTAATTATATATCATAGTAAGGTTCAGAGTGATAGGTACATACCTGCACACAGCATTTGTTGTGTGTTTCCCTTTGGTTATCATCCTGCTCCCCTTCTAGTGTGAATAAAAGTTTAATTCAAGTGTTACCATCATCAGATCACCCCTTTCTCCTCCTCCCTCCCCTTCTCTGGCTCCCCCTCTCTCACTCCACTAGTGTCTCCCCTCACTAATCTGAGTTCTTTATTTCTCAGTTTCTTTTTATGGGTGTTCTATATTAACATTAAAATTATATTAAATACAACAGTATCTTACTTAATATCATCATGTGATAAGGTCTTGTGAGAACAACTATTTATGAAATTAGTGTTTTCAGATATCCTTTATTGCTTAACGTAAGCAATTATCTATCCTCAGTCATTATGTCCTGTCTTTGTTAATTATTTTTTTCTTGTTTACTGGGTGTTATAAACTTCCCCATAATAGAATTTAGATATGGTACAAATTGACTTCAATTACAACTGAAATTTTTAAGCAGTCAAATGATTTCATGAAGTCAATATGAGAGACTTTGATGGATGAGAATATGGAAAAGTTCGATTGGTTGACAACAAAAGGACAGAAAATTGACGAGTAGGCTAGGATCTTCAATAGAAACAGATTTGAGTATCAAAGGGAAAACAAGAGTTCCTTGAGGCAATTGGTATCATATGTTTCTTTCTTAAAAAGGTCCTTTTTATGACTCGGCTAAGAAAATCAAATGCGAACTGGGCCACATAGTGATGCTATATAATTTTGTCAAAAATAGTGAATCTATAGTAATTCATACTTTGTTCTAGGATTGTAGCTTGAAATTATAACATTCATTTGGATAAATATAAGGTAAAGTGATATTATTGTTTCATTTTGCCATATAAATCCTCTCTTCCATTTAACTGTGAAATTTTGTACCTTGTTTTAAATGGGTTCACTTTTAATATGTTATTTTCATTTCAATTAACTTCAGGAAAGAGAACTACATGTTATTATGTGATTTTTACTATTGTATTTGTAATTGTTATTTTTCTCTTTTAGATATGTAGACCCAAGATACATATTACTAAAATACATATATTTATACAGCTTTTCTTTAATAGAAATGTCACAAGAACTCAAAATGCTACCTTAAAAGAAGTAATTATTTTGATATATTATTTTGATTTGTTGACTTGAATCAAGAAGCACTTTCTGCTTTTTATTCTTATGGTACTAGGGATTGAACCCAGGTGTGTTCTACCCACATGCTACAAACCCAGCCCTATTTTTAATTTTTAATTTTGAAATGGGCTCTCTTTAAGTTTCCAAGGGCCTCCCTAAGTTACCAGATGGAAATAAACAATCCTAAGATACAGCACCAACAAACTGTAGAAAGCAGGTGCCACTAAATAGCTAGTGGGGCTAGTCTCCCTGGAGAGTTGCCTGATGAAAAACATCCACACTTTTCATATTTCTGAAATGTTTGGAGTTTCATGGTAACTTCATTACGTACATGGACTCTGATGTAACTTGGTACCTTAAGGCAAGATACTGCTAAAACAAAATCTCATGTGACAAAGAAACTGTCATCAAAGCCTAGAGAGATGGAAATTCATGTCGCCAAAATGTTGGGTAGGATTATTTCCTATAGAAACACAGATCATGTTCTGGCATGTCCAGCGGAGACAGACAGAAAGAAAGCGTCTTCGTGTGCATTGATGACTACTGTCTTTAATACAAATAGAAGGTAATCTCAGCAATGATGTTTCTGGTTTCCCAGGGAGTACTGAAGAATATAGAGCAGGAGCCAAGTACTTACCCTGATTTCTCACCTATTCTCTCCCAGATATTTATGTGAAATTAACTGTGGCTTTATTCTTTGAAATAAAAGCTTAAAAAGCAATAAATAAATAAATTAGAATTCAGAGTGAACCTAGAAATCTGGAGATTTTTAGGGTTGGAAAGTCTGCAGTCTCTATATCTTTTTGTGTGTAGTACTGGAGACTTTCCCTAGAGATATTACAGCTCTGAGCTTCGCGCCCTACCTCTTTTTATTTTGAAACATGGTCTTCTGGGCTGTAGTTTCTCAGCATAGGTGTTCCTACATCCTATGGGCAGTACAAATTTAAACTTCAGTTTCTTCACTAAATAGTAAACTCAGAAAAGACGTATTTTTCTTCTGCTCAGTAGCTTGGATGATAAAGTCTCTCTGAAGCTTCCTGGCAGTGTTTCTGGTCATATATATTTGAGATTTTTCTAGCATTCACATTTATTGATATTTGAATTTATTTGTTTATTTATTTTTGCTGTTACTTGCTGTGTTTTTGCAGATATCTATCTCATTTTCTACTTTTATCTTGGGTAGACTCAAGGTCTTATCTTGACCTGCAATCTCTGAGGGAGTGTGAAAAGCCAGGCATTGTACTGAGCATCTGACTGCTATACTCAACATAATAAAAGTATTTCACTTGGGAATCCATGAAAAGGCACTGTGGGCATGTAGTTACAAATAACCAATATTACAGTGCACATACTACTGTGAAAAAATATTGCTCTTGCTCTAGAATGTAGCACTTTTGTTTTGATATATTTATTTTATTTTATGTGACACTGGGGATTGAACCTCAGGGTATTCTATAGGTGTATTCTACCTCTGAGTTACATACCAAGCCCGTTATTTTTATTTCTTAATTTGAAAGAAGATCTTCTTAAGTTATTGAGGCTGACTTCCAGCCTGTGATTCTCCTGTGTCAGCCTCTCAAGTACAGGATTATAGAGCTGCACCACCACGCCAAGCTTCTGCTTTGCTCTACTTAGAGTTGGTTGGACTTATTATCTGCAAATACACTCGCACACATGCACACACAAGTTAACTATAAATGTCAACACAGACTTCAAACCATAGTCCTATTCCTTCATAGCAGTTGGCACATCTGTTTCAGAAAGTAGCCTACAGAGAAACCATCTTCTTTGAAGATCCACAATGTAGAGTTTGTTACAGAAGGGGCCTTTAAGGAGGGAATGACGAGTCCTTGCAAACCTCCTTTGCTTATCAGGGGAGGCACTCTCCGTGAGCAATCCCCTTCCAAGTGTCTTCAGGATATCTAACAATCAAGAGCTAGCCATTTTCTTGTCAGATATTCTCTCTTGTTAATATGCAGAGAACTGAGGAGAAGCCAAAGAGGAGTGAGTGTGTGTGTGTCTATGTGTGTGTGTGTGTGTGTGTGTGTGTGTTTGCACACATGTGCATGTGAGTGTGAAAAAAGAGCAGACATGCATGAGTGTACAATTGTCTTGGGAGGAGAGAGAAGTAGTGGGGGTGTTTATACTTAAATTACATTTCATTCCCTTGATTGTTAGATATCAAATCCATCTTTCTATCTAATTAATTTCTTCTAATCAGTGCAGCCATATGGAAAATATAGAATAGAGTTGATTTTTAATAGATTTTTACTATGTTAACCAGATTTTATATACTATTATGAGGCTGAATTAGGGAGTCATAAAGTAAATCATACATCATATCAAGGATAATCCCTGTATGGTGTCTGGAGAACATTTGGCCATCTGTATTTTTAAGTAATTAACTCTTCTAGCTAAAATTGTCTTGAACTCTCCATTGTACCTGCCATTAGACTACAGATGCCTAAAACTCACTTTCAGGATTTTGCAAAAATCTGAATTTTGTATTTTACCATATACAAAACTAAGGTTCATAAATTTGTAATTAGTCTACATGGTCCACCTACTGTAAGATGTGGGTATATGAGGGCATACAATTTGTGGCTTTTTCATTTATAAATATTTTAAACATTGAAATATTTAAAAAGATTAATTTGTTTAAAAATCATTTCAAAATAATTTAGGTGGTTTAAATTATTTAAACTTAATTAAATTAATTCAATAGCCAGTATTACTCCTTTCTTGGAATTACCCCGAATAAGTAGGTGAACTGCAAACAAACCAAAATAAATCAGACTATTTAGGTGTTCGTGTTAAATGAGAAGAAGAAATGACATGAGGAAAAGAAACCAAGTAGTTTTGATCTTCTTCCTTTGAATATCAGCACCTTCTTCTGATACAAGTTTTTATGAAAGTAAACTAACACAACTGTAGATTGTGTTCGGGATACAAATTTTATTTAATTCAGTGCCTAAGTATCTTGCAGAATAAGGTAATGCTAAAATAATAAAGTATGTTGTCTCATATCAAAAGCAGAATACTATTCTATCTTGCACTGAATCACTTAAAATATATGGTACAAAGAGATGCTATCTAAAAATTGCTTCCTCCTCTGTCCCTTTTAAGACACATGAAATGCTTCTATATTTTCTAAATGTGATACTATAAAAACATTCACTTTGAAACTGTTGTCTAATTCTCAAAGTGACATCCACGGAAGATAGATTCTCTTACTGTTCTATTTACATCACTGAGGAAATTACAAGTGATATTGGGGAAAGATATTCTACTCATCCTCATTATAATTTTGATGGTGATAATATAAACAACCTTTAATATTTGACAAAACTTGCAAAATTTATCAGTCTTAAAAATGAAATTTCTTTCCTTATGAATTCCATTTCTTTTGCCTCAAATTAAATGTCTACAAAACTGTGGAATCCCACTTACTATGTTTAGTGCATTTTCTGAATGTGTTTATAAGCATTCTAAAATATGGAATAAATTTTAAAGCTGAGCAATTTGGTTGGAAACCAAATTCATATTTTTCGATTCAGTTATAATAGTTTCACTGTAAAATGCTTGAAGTGCATCATATACAAATGGGTATTAAAATATAAGAATCTATGATTACAAAATTTGATGAAAACAGAGTTTTATTGCCATATCTCTCCAGATTCTAGACCTACAACTACTTAGATAAGCATATGAAAATATGTTCCACATCATATATCATTAAGGAATAGCAAGTTAAAAAGACAATGAGAGACCACCACACACCAATTAGAACAGCCAAAATCCAATACACAGGCAGCACCAAACGCTGACAAGAAAGTGAAACAATGGAAACTCATTCATTATTGGTGAACTGTAAAATAGAACAATCACTTTGGAAGGCAGTTTGGCATTACCTTACAAAACCAAATGTATTCTTACCATACCATCCACCAATCATTCCCCTAAATAAATAAATTGAAAACTTAATTCTACCAAAAAAATTGTATATAGTTGTTTATAGCAGCTTTAGTCATAATTGTCAAAACTTGGAAGTAACCAAGAGGTACTTCAGAAGGTGAATGGATCAACTTTTATGTATTTAGAGAGTGGAATATTGGAACATCTTTCAGTATTAAAAATAAATGAATTCCAAGCTGTGGAAAGACATGGAAGAAACTTAATTGCATATTATGAAGTGAAAGAAGCCAATCTTCAAAAGCCAGGTATTGTATAATTCCAATTATATAATATTTTGGAAAAGTCATAATATAACGGTGGAACCAGTAAAAAGATCAGTGGCAGACAATGGTTGTGGTGGAGGAAGGTTGGATGGCAGAGTTTAGAGAATTTTCAGGGCCATGAAACTATTCTGTATTTTATTACAATTGTGGATACATGACAACATGCTTTGTCAAACCCCACAAAATACACGGCACCAAGAGTGAATTCTTTTCAACTTGCAATTCTTTATATATGATGTGCTTCATCTTTTCATATGCTTATATAAGTAGGTGTAAGTCAGAATCTGGAGCGATATGGCAATAAAACTCTGTTTTCATTGAATTTTATAGTCACAGATTCTCATATTTTAACATTAATTTGTATATGATGCACTAGGGACTCAGTGATAATGGTGTGCCAGTGTAAGTTCATGGATGTCAACAAACATAATGCTTTGATCTTAATGTGTATCTCTGTCAGGGGTTGGGGTGTTAAGATAACTCTTTATACTTTCTACTTGATTGCATCTGTATACCAAAAGCTGCTATAGAAAAGTAAAGTCTAACTATACTCTGACAGGGTTTCATATCCCAAATATATAGGAAACACAAAACAATTAATATCAAAACATGAATTTAGTTAAAAAAATGAACAGTAGATATAAATAGACATTCCTTAAAACAAAACATACAAATGGCCAATAAGTATAAGAAAAAATAATCACCATCACTAATCATTAGGGAAAAAATAATCAACATTACTAATGGTGGTGGGAAGAAAAACTGGTAGAGATATTATGGGAAACAGTACTGAAGCGCATCAAAAAGTTAAAAATGGAACTTGCATGTGATCCAGCAATCCTGGATATCCTGTTCCTGTGTATATATCCAAAGGAAATGAAACCAGTATACTGAGGAGACATCTACACTCCTGTTTTTTGCAGCGCTATCCACAATTGCCAAGAAATGGAAGTAACCGAAGTAAGTGTCCATCAACCGATGAATGGGTAATAAAAATGGAACATATACACTATGTATGGGACATTATTCAGCTATGAAAAAGAATTAAATCCTCTCCATGATTCCTTCTATGATAGTTAGAAAAATTTGACAAAATTAAAATAAACCATGACTTTTAGGGATGTATGGTTAGCTGAGAAACTTAAAATAAATAAGAAAGTAAGTGCCATAGAAGTGAGGATAGTGAATAATTCTGAGAGGCATGAGAGGCTAATAACTATGGGAAGTCGAGAGGAGAGTTTCCCTGGACTGATCTATGTTTTCTTTCTTTATTAAGATGATGCTTTAGGTACAATGAGTGAGATTAAATCACTGAACCATATTTGTGTTTGATAAGTTTTTTTCTTTACTGGGGATTGAACTCAGGGACATTCTACCTCTGAGCTATACCCCAGCCCTATTTTTAATTCTTTATTTTCAAACAGTATCTCATTAAGTTGCGGAGGGTCTCACCTAAGTAGCTGAGGCTAGCCATGAACTTGCGATCCTCCTGTCTTAGTCTCCCAATTACTGGGATTACAAGTCTGGCCACCATGCCCGGCTCTTTCATAAACTTTTTAGGTACATGCATTATATTTCAAAATAAAATGCAAAGATAAATATCAATAAAAATGTTCATATATGTTTCTCACATTATAGGAATCATCTGGTGCAGTATGTGAATTGCAGGAACTTATTTGAAACATGAAAAGATTAGTTAAAAGACAATGACAACTAAACTTGTGTAGAAACATTTAATTTTTCTAGATGATTCTATTTAAGACAAATTGATCTATTTTCATGGCAATAATCTTTTATTGCTTCATTTAACTTTTCTTATTTAAAATAGAGGCTTCTACTTTCTTCCTAAAAATAAGTAGAGTCTTTGCATAATATACATTAGATAATAATTGGAATGAAGGGACTATCTTTTAAATAGCACTGCTTTTTAATTTATTATATATGGGGAATAAAAACTACATGTCCCTTTTCAAAGTATTTCAAATTGACGTATTTATATTCAGGTATTGTAGAGTTTAGTTGAACTTATTTAATTATATGCACATTATTATCATTTGTCGATGTAGAGACCATATTTTATTTTGCTCTGGCTTATTTTATTTATTTGATATATTACTATTCCCCCCCTAAATTTTATTATTATCCTAATTTGTTGCTCATGTTTTGCATCTGAAGAGTAATATCTCATTATTAATCATAATATTATAAGAAGTAGCTTTTATGATAAGGGACATCACTTTTGGCACTATAAGTAAGTAGGTGGATGAACATATCCATGTATATACATTTGTAAAGCCTTCTAATGCTCTCCTTTTTCTTTTGTTTCTCATACGTCATGAAGCTTGGATATTTTTGCAATATGTTTTTTTTAGTCAAACTTAGTGTTTTGTTCCTTTGAAAAGGAGCATGATTTAGTGGAAAGAATTTTTTATCAGAGAATCAGAGATGGATTCTAAATCTGGTGTATGTAAAAAGGCTACTCAGAATTTGGGAAAAGTAGTTCCTCATTTTGAACCTGTTTCCTTATTCATCTTATAAAGAAGTTAGTCCAAAATACTTTAAACTCAATATTTCCAGATGTTAGAATTTCAAACATAATCAAGATCTTAGCCAGGCATGGTGGAACATGGCTGTAATCCCAGTACATGGAGGCTGAGACAGATCAGAGATTTGAGACCAACCTCAGCAGTAACTTAGTGAGATGAGACTTGGTTTAAACATGGAATAGGGATGCGGGTCTAGCTCAGAGGTAGAATGTTCCTGGTTTTAATACCTAGTACCAAAAAAAAAAAAAAAAAAAGTAATTAGGACCTTGGGGAAAAAAGGTAGACCAATTTAGAATCACCACTTATGAAATTCTGCCAAGTAATTTTTTTTCAAAAAATATACTATTGACGAATGGCTTTAATATGAGGCTATATCTTCAGTCCCAACTTCTATTTAATCTATATACTCATCCACAGCATATTCAAAACTAAATTCCACTTCTTTCACCTATGAGGTGGCTCCTTTTTCTGTATCACAGTTTGATTAATAATACTAACATTATATTCGAGTGTGTAATATCTGTAATCCCTGTACTTGGGAGGCTGAGACAGGATTGCAGCCAGCCTCAGCTACTTAGTGAGGTCTTCTGCAGCTTAGTGAGACCCTGTTTCAAAATAAAGAATAAAGAATAGGGCTAGGGGTGTAGCTTGGGGGAAGAATTCCCCTGGGTTCAATCCCTAGTACCATAAATAAATAAATAAATAAATAAATAAATAAATAAATAAATAAATAAATAAATAGAGTTGGAAGTGTAGCTCAGAGGGAGAACATCCCTAGGTTCAATCCCCAGCAACACACCCCCCCCCACCCTCCCACACACATAATATCAACATTATGTCTGTCAAATTTGAAATGTCCTGGTCTTTGTCTTCTCCTCCTCTCTCTTACCATCTGTTGAAACCTCTGATCAATCATAAAATCCTCTTAATTTGCAAATAAACAAATTACCCGTCCTCACTGCCACTGCATTAATCAGCCCCTTGAATTTTTTCCAGCTCCATTATTGCGGCTCTTTCCTAATTTTCTACTCTCATTTGCTCCTCCCCAACTGCATTTTCTCAGCGGTTGTCTTTCTGAAGATGAAATCTGACCGTGTCACTCATATGCTGGCATTTTCTGCTGACTAATCAGTAAGCATTAATATCAAAGCTTCTATGTTTGGCAGATCGCACCTCTCCAAGTACTTTCCCAATTTGCCTTTGTGGTTTCAATTCCTCATTTCCTGGCTGGCACCTGGGTCTTTGCCATAACAGATATTTTTCCTATTTTCTGAGCGTACCCTACTGACACTTCCTATCCTGTGCCCTGTTTATTCTTTCTCGTATGTAGCTTTCTTCTCTCTGAGGACTAAATTGAGCCTGTTCATCAAAGAATACAGATAAATATTACCACATTCAATAAACTTCCATGACCTCACTAGGATTAGCATTCTCCGCTTTATATCTTACCTGCATTTGGTTCTGTGATGTTCTGAAATAAATAGTAACTTTTAAAAATCACAATATCTCAGTAGCCTCATATCATGCCTAGAAAATTAGGTGAATTAAAACATAGTTATGCACAGTAATTATCGAACTGCCAAATGGCCTTACTTTTCATATTTAAAACAGTGGGGATGAATTCAAGCTTTATGAGGTCAATTAAATAAGTATTAGACAATATGGTATCATCTGTAGTCAGCACTGTGCCTCGCACGGAACAAATGCTCAATGAATATTTTTTGAGCAAATGCAATACTACATGAGCAAAGGCTCAAGACAGGATAGAAAACTCTTGGTGAAAACTGACTTGGAGACCTCTTAGAAAAGGTCTTTACCCTCAAAGTCTCACATCCATGGGCTGATGGGAAGGCTTTCTGGGCAAAGATAAAATAGCACTGATTCCAATGTTGGAAGCAATGTTTTTTCATTCTGTATGTTGTTGAGATCTTCCATTGGCAAAATAATGATCCCCAGGAGCTTTTTGCATAAGATACTTGATTTATGAAGGCATTTTTAAAAGATCTTAAAATAGATACCAAGAAATCATTTCCATGGATCTAGCCAATTGAAAGAAACGTTATCTCATTAAGGTATACAAGAAGAAATTTTTAGATGTGGGAATAGGCAGATACAGGTCTTGAGTGAAGAAACTTTCTAAGAAAGGCAAGTGTATTACATATGCAGGGTCCATGAGCATCTCTCCCAAAACACCAAGCTGAGTCTTATGCACATTCATGATTAAATGCTGCAGTCTAAGGGTAAGGATTAAATGCATCCCTGGCAGGGGTCATTCATAAAGAATAGGATTCTCCTTCAGTAAGTTTTGTAGTTTATTTTCCCGAGTCCGGGAATGCTTTAAGAAAAGGCAACACATCTTACCATAGGTTTGAAAGTACTTAATTTGGATAAATGAAATGACAAAATGTGTCTTGAATTGTTTATTGAAAAAACTGGGAATCAGATTCTGGAGGCTCTCTACCACACAAAGTTAGAATTTTATGTGGGACTGATAGTTTGACAGAGACTTTTTAAGGGAGAAATAAAATACACAAAAATGACAAGTTTTAGCACAAATTAGAGTTTAATTGATGTCTCAGTGTATGGTTCATAACATACTAGTATCAACTAGTTAGTAATTTGTTTATCAACAACAGTTAGCTTACGTATCAGCGGTGGAGGCAAGAAATACATAAATATATTTTAAAATCCCCAAATCTATCAGATTTTCTCTTTGAAAAATAAATAGAATTATTCTCAGCCAATAAAAAAACAAATAAGAATGTTATCAGAAAAAAATCATTTTTTAATTCTTTGTTAAAGATGGACTTAAGTTTGCCCACTATATACACAGTAGTGCTGAATAAACCACACATATGTCAACAATTGTTATATCTGAAAGGACCATTTTAAAGGCAGGATACTATAGTATAGTTTTAACCTAAGAGATCAACCTCATTTGGAAATTCTCTTTCCAATACTGTTTCTTTAGAAACTTTGGAAATGGGCTTAAAGAGGCTTAATGTTAGATCTAAACCAAGATTGATGTAGTTGTAAACTTTCCCTTACCTGAAAAAAGTCCCAAGTTCCCACAATATTTTAGTAACCAGAAAACTTTTGTCATGACTCTGGTGGAAATAGAGACGGCATAGCATTTCCAAGTAATTACTTTGATCTAGACTTTAATTAACCAACTTTAACGAAGGCTGCTCCTTGTTTATACTATCTCCTTGAGTCAGTATTTCTTGAAACTCAAACTGAAGAGAAACAAATTAAAACCACTTGGGTTTGTTACATTCCAGGGGCTTGTTTTATTTTTTTTAACCAATAAGATTAAAAATTGGTAAAAAGTTTATACAGAAAAGCAGTTCACTACCTCCTCTGGAGAATATTTCCACCCACATGGTTTGTCAGTGTGGATTCTCTGTGCTAAGTTCTGTGGATAATTCCTGGGCGTTTAGCTCTTTATGAAGAAGCTACAGAGATAGACCAATTTATATCTAATGCTATCCAGAGAGATATGGGATTCTGAGCCAGAATCTAGTTTCAAAATTTTTTCTTGGCTTCCAGTCCTGTGCTTTGCTAATCCCTGAATGCCATATTTCAGTGAAATTTCTTATTGTTTCTATAATGAGAATCCTGTGATAAGTGTTGGATTTCCACCATTGAATCTTCATTCAGAGAGTTATGGAAGAAGCTGGGTTAGAAACAGCGCTGTGGGATCATTTGTTTCAAACAGACTTTTTACGATCTAAGCTAAATAAGAAGTTGGGTTCCTTTTTTGAGCCCCCAAATAAAAAGAAACCAAAAGTAAATGGGAAATTTACCTCCTGGAATTACTTTTCTATAGCAGATACTTCCATAGTATGATTTTTAATAAACCTTTCCTAAAAGCTCTTTTCAAAGGAAGCGCAATAAAAAAAAAAAAATCTGAGGACACTAAAAATGGTATGAATAGAATGAAACAGGCATAGAAAGGACTGGAAATAAAATTTAACTCAGATATATTTCCAGCATGTGCTTTGTGAAGTTATTCCTATCCAAAGTATGAAATTCTATTTTGTTTTATCAAACTTTCTTTATCAACACATTGACTAAAATTCAATTACATTTTACAAATTTATTAAAAATAATGTATTTGGAGCTGGTCATGGTGTGGCACGCTTGTCATCTGAGTATTTGGGAGGCTGAGACGGGAGGATTGCAGGTTTGCAGCCAGCATCAGCAACTTGTTAGGCCCTCTGCAACTTAGTGAGACCTTGTTTCAAAACAAAGGGCTGGGGGTACAGTTCGGAGATAGAATGCCCCTGGGTTCTATCCCTGGTACTACACGCACAAAATAATAATTTTAAGTTATTTTTATTTTTATTATTGTTTATTTTTATTGTTTAGTATATTTATTTTTTATTATTGGCAAGAAATTATCTTTATGAGGTAGAGTGGCATTGTGTGGTTAGTAGTAATAATATAAAGCTACCCAGTCTTATAAACATTCATTCTACCCAGGTATTTATGACTAAATTTGAAATGCAACTGAAGTCCAGCTCATTTTCTAGGTAAAAATTTGTGTAAGTCCCTAGAGAGTGATCCAGAGTTAATAATATTCACTTTAGAATGTAAGTAAATAGGAAAAATACTACAAATATGTAAAATTATGCCAGGATTTAGACTGCTTTATTGTCAAGAATTTATTCACAAATTGTATATTTAGTAAAGTGGGCAATCATGGAAACATCACTAGATTTGGAAGAAAAAAATTGCAAAGCTATTTCATAAAACTTATTGCTCATCTTCCGTGCAAAATACCTAGCAAGTAGAACATGTAATAATCATTCCTACTTTATAAAATGGGAAAGGTAGCTTTAAAGAGCTTTATTAAATTACTTGTCAAATTTGATATAGTTAATAAAAAGCAAGTCTGTGCCAGATTATCGATGGTGAGAATCAAATTTGATTTTTAATTTAGATTTTCTCATCCTAAATCTGACATTACTTTGTAATAATATGACAGTGATGGTGTTAATATATTCCTAGGAAGACAGGGTAACAGAGACTAGACTTATCTTCCACCTGAAATAACAACAAAACAGATGGAATATATGGAACAATGGTTTTCAGACATTGGGAAGGCAGAACAACAATTTCTAGGAGAGGAAAACAAGGGCAGTGAAGGAATTAGGAGATTCCACTGTGGCAGGGAGGGAGGAAGGGAGGGAGAGAGAGGGAGAGGGAGAGGGAGAGGGAGAGGGAGAGGGAGAGGGAGAGGGAGAATTATCTAATAGAAAACTTACCTTACTGGGATGTGTAGAATGCTACTTTGGCCAGAAAGACAAATTACATATTCATTTCAAGTACATATGGAACATTTATCAAACTAGACAATTTCTGGACCATAAAATAAGTCCTAATAAATTATAAAAGAACTCAAGTGATTTCATGCAGACAGAGTGGCATAATACTTGGACATGGTGCTAAGTTAAAATGTGAACTAAAGCAATGACTAAAAATACACAAGTTGTTTTCACTACTAAGCCAATTAAGATGATTAAATCAACTCATAATACTCAGCAATCTAAAATAGTACATAGATACAGAATATAGGATGAAACAAGTACCAAAAAATAGATTTAAATCCAACTGTATCATAAGCCCATTGAATGCAAATAGTTTAAACTCTCTAATTAAAAGGCAGAGATAAGCCGGGCGTGGTGGCGCACGCTTGTAATCCCAGCATTCGGGAGGCTGAGACCGGAGGATCCGGGTTCGCGGCCAGCCTCAGCTACCTAGTGAGGCACTCCGCAACTTAGTGAGACTCGGTTTCGAAATAAAGAATAAAAAATAGGGCTGGGGGTATAGCTCGGAGGTAGAATGCCCCTGAGTTCAATCCCCAGTACC